>CAUYTI010101421.1:0-24001 GCA_963575145.1 Galago senegalensis
AAGCAATGACTGAGAAAATGACATGAAGGCTGTGTTGACCAGTTTGATGGAAGTAGTTCAGAATGCATGTGAAAACCCCACACTGTACCCCAGAAGTGCATTAATGTACATAGTTAACATTCAATTAAAAAAAAAAAAAAACAAGATGGCTCAGTGATCCCAGGAGACTAGGGTGGAGTTTTCAGGCCTGGAACTAGCTCTGTGTCACCTGTGCAGCACATTCTCAGGCCAGCCAGGACACAGAGGGGTCATGAACCAGATTCCCAGTGGGAGAACTAGCCCGCCACACAAGGTATTACAGTTAACTTTCAGGCAGCTGAGCCAAAAGACAGTATTTGGGTTTTTTTTTTTGTTTGTTTGTTTGTTTTATACTTTTTTGGGGGGTGAGGTAGAAGAATAGGAACAGGAATTCCGACAGGCACTCAGTCAGCCTGTGATGAGGGCTGGAATCCCCCTAGAACAGCCCCCCACAAAGGACGGATATGCACAGAGTGGGATCCAGACTCGACCACAAGGAGAAGGTTGCGTATCTTTTTCTTGGTGGCTGAACTGTAGTTTCTTCTTACAATTTTATAGGATTGTCAATAGGAATGAAGAAGACAGAGCATGTCCCCTAATACACTCAGTGTCCCAACTGGGTCACTTGAATTTAGTAAGAATGGAGGGACATGACTGCTCTTCTTCCAATCTGTGCCTTCCTACCTGTAAAGAGAATAGTTGGGGCCAGACTGTGTTTTCCAAACTGTGGCTTAAAATCAACTTATAAAGACACGGCCAATTTTATCTTATTTTTTAAACAAAGTAGGATGAAAAAGAAAATAGAGCACATCTCGTGCAGGGAGGGTGAAAACTGCTTGTGATTCTTCCACTTCAGTTGTGGTTGGCTGTGTTCATGTGTGTGGGGTGCACACGGACGTGTGTGGGGTGCACACGTATGTATGTGTGTACTAGGTCATGTCACAAAAGGCATTTCTTCCTGTAAGTCATAGACAGAAAGGACAAAAGTTTGAAAATTGCTGGGCTAGGTGACCTTTTACAATTCTTTCTACATCAAAAAAATATAAGATTCTGGGCACTGCTATGATTTCTATCATAATTTTGTGTAAAACAGAGGTTACATCTAACTTGCTTCAAATAAGACCTGAATAAAACAACTATTTGTTATATTATACTTGACATATTCTTCAGCTCATATATTATTATTCAAACCCAAAAAGCATTCAGGACTTTAGGTCAAATTCTGGTTGAAGATAAACCTTCCCTGAACTCGCCTTCCTGCCCTCAGAAAAAAATCTCTGCACACATATTCCCGAGACCTGGCTCACGCTTTTTGTACTCCTTTCCAAGCAGCACTTTTTTAAAATGGAATTTTACGACCTCAGAAGCACTAGGACCCCCGTTCCAATTGGGGGTACAACCTGCACAATTCAATTTTTGTTAAGTGTGCTGATGTCTAGAAATTAAATTTCAAGAGAGTATTTTAAAACACAAGTGTGAGCAATAACACATCCAGCTATGTTAATTCAGAGGATACGATCCGCAAAATTAAAATTAAAAAAAGTGATTGAATTTGGGGACTGGTGAGTTGAATGAACCATTGGGTTTGGGGGGAGGGGTTTTCTTTTTTGCCCTAAAATTTTGCAATTCAGCAATTCCACCATTCCACAAACGCCTACTCTAAAACAGCAAGAGTCTCAACACCGATTGTGGATGACCTTGTTCTGCTGATTTTCTGGATCTGCTCATCAGATCGTGGGACCAAGTGATTTTTCTCTTCTCTGATATAAAATAAAACAGGCTCTTCTCTGCATTCCACCAACAAGCAAGATATATATTTTTGCTCTAAATGCAGAAGTATTTCACATGGGAAAGTATTGATTTTCTAAACTTTTAAAAATTGGCACTCAATTAAGTGAATAGTACCCAAGGAGTTAAATCGCGATGGGCCTTCACGACAAATGTATGGTGCTGTTTGCTCAAAAAAATTAGGAATGAGGTGATCAGATACCATCTCAGGTTTTTTTAATTTGAATTTTTACATCCTAATATATTTGTGGGGGAGCCATTTTCATATTTTCAAAACACTTGCTATCACTCATTTATTGAGAAATATTTGGGGGGCACCTACGTTGTGTCAGGCACCGCTCTGCAGAATGGCGAATGGAGCCCTGGAATTACAGCTCAGGAGCGGGAGAGAAGGAAAGAAAACAAACGAGATGGTGGTGCAGGCGGCAGAGCTTGCTGAGTTTAGAGAAGGGAAAAAACAGACGGGGGTGACTTCAGCTGCGCGGGTCAGGGAACCTCTAAGGAAGTCACTGTGGGGCTGAGATCTCAAAGGCAGGAAGGAGTCAGCCAGGCCAGGCAGAGATTTCCTGGCAGTGAACTTGCTGGGGCCCATGCTGCAGAGGAAACGCGCCTGGCATGTTCCCTGCCACACTCTCACGCACTTGACACTTCCCATGTGAATCTGCTCTGCCTCGTCCTTATAATTCCAGTCCCTTTTTGTTCCAAATGTTGAGAAGAAAAAAAAAAAAAAGAAAGAATTGAGGGAACATACAGCAAATTTTTTCTGCACGGTGCACGCTCAAAGGAGTCTGCTGCTTTTTTTAATCTTATTTTTTAAAATCACGTCAGGACAAAAAATCAGTGTGATATTGATTGTATAAGTGTTTTTCTTCTCTTTTTTCTTGAGCTTGATTTTCCTAAATGCCAAATTTCCATGAGCAGTGGTCCTGTCATGTTCTAAATATTTACAGTTCTTTCATTCTGTATTATTGCTTGATCATTTTAAAGTGGGTTGACTGATCAATTGCTTTATAGTTACAAAAGAATAAAGAAGAAACCATTATTTTTCATTAATAGAGAATGTGCAAAGTTGAAGCTAATTCTCTCCTGAGTATTTTACCCATTGGGCATCTTCTTACTTGGTAAATGGTTCCCTTTTTCTGTTCCCATCGCTCCTACTCATTCTGAGGGCAGGCAAGGTTTAGAAAGCTGTTAGCAGAAAGGAGGCATTGATTTAGCGATCCCAAGGACTTCGGTGCTGTTTTTCTTTTTGTTTTCCAAAAAGTGTTTTCAAATAGACCCCTGGCTTTTCATATGGAATCTTTGAATTTTATACTTGGTATCTGAGAATGGAGACCATTCTGATGTTTAAAAAAAAAAACGATCAGGAATTGACAAGGTAAAACCCTCAGCAAATTACCCAAGTTCTCTGAGCCTCATTTTGTACAAAGAACTCGTAGCTTCTGTTATTAAATCATGGAGCGTGCGAGCTGGTAGGAAGGAATCCTAAAACCCACCCCAGTTCTGAGGTTTTGCACAAACTGTTCTCTCTCCCTGGCATGTCCTGATTCTCGTTTCACCTTATAAACTCCTAAAGAGCTTCCAGAGGAGTTGGCTTTGGCCCCAGAGAGACCTAGATTCAAACCTTAGCTCTGCCACTTAGGGGCTCATCACTTCAGGACCTCATTTGTAAAATGGGCATCAGAAGAGGACTTACGAGGATTGTAAAAAGAAGAACAGTTAACTGAGATGATCCACGTATGTCTGCCCACGTGCCGCTGAGCTGCTATCTGCACCCGGGGTCTGCTCCATGAATACTAATTATTTTTACAGTAGATGTTCTTTTATATAAGATGCCCTGGTAGGTGGTAGGTTAATAAAACATGGGTTAAAGCAGAGGAAGGTAGCACGGCCTCCTGGTCACGAACTTGGGGCATCAGCCAGTATGTCTTACAGTGAAGAGAAGACGCCAGCTCACCTAGACAGTATGTTAAGTGGAGACGTCTTCGAGACCTGCCACCAAATGCTTTAAGTATGTCCTCTCAGAGGTCTACTGTCCCCATTCTCTCTATGTAGCTTAGTTCCTCCTGTTCTGTGCTCCTATATTAACAACCAGTGCTTACTGAGCACACGCTATGTACCAGGCAGGCTCTATCCTACATTATTCCACATACATTAGCTCACTTAATACTGACAAAAACCGGGCGGCACCTGTGGCTCAGTGAGTAGGGTGCTGGCCCCGTATACCAGAGGTGGTGGGTTCAAACCCAGCCCTGGCCAAAAACTGAAAAAAAAAAAAAAATACTGACAAAGACCCAGTGAAGCTCCCAATGCTATCCCCAGACAGGTCTTAATCCAGTTTCCCTTAACCTGATTTAAGTTTCTGATACAATGAGAGATTTGAGTACGTAACAAAGGGAGGGAGAATGAAATGCTGAAACACCCTGATATACAGCAGAACACAGAAGTGTAGGCCCAGAGGAGCTGCTGTCTATGCCAGGGGCCGTGTCTGCACACAAGGTGCCAGGCTTGGTAATTACCTGCCTGGCTGAAGTTCCACCAAGCCACGCCTTTGAACTAAAATAAATAAATGAATAAACAAACAAATAATAAATAAATAACTAGCTCTGCTGACTAGCAAGGTATTGCAGCTGCTGGAAAAAGAATCTACCGCATCTAACTTACTACGGTACCATCATCCCTGATGTCTATTTCCTCCTCCAGCCGAGATGGAGAGAAAGCTGGGTTGTGCTTCTAGGGTACGATCTTACCTAATTACGTCAGCTGATCACTGTGCGGTGATGTTTGCACACAGACTGGGAAGGTGCTTACAAGAACCAGCTGGTTGATAAAGGCCACAAGTGAGGATCTGATTCCCTTTCAAGGAAGTGTTAACTATTTACATCTATTTTTAAACACCCCATCGCAACACGAGTTACATTGCAACTACCGTGCTCAAGTTTTACGGCAAACTCAGGCATAAAAGTTCTGCTCGACATGCACAGAGCAGGAGGCGACCGTTCACCACTGAAGGACATTCATTTGAGGGAGGACAGACGACTGTCCTTTGGCTTCAAGACACGACTGAAAGCTTAATAAGAGTTATTGGGGGAGGAACTACATGTGTAAGTGTGTTGTGACCATGTGGCTTCAGGCAAAGCAGAATGGAATAAGTTAAGTATCACTAACTTTTGAACTTAGAAGACATAACTTAGAATACACGCCCCCCACATGCCTTGACCAAGTTGCTCCTCGGGCTGTTGGGATCAGCCCACGAGAGAATTCGCAGGAAAGTTAGGGCACACGTGCTCCCTACAAGCCAGGTAAGCTTTAAATAATTAATGCCAAATATTTAAGAGTACTATGTGCTAAGACCTGTTCAAAGATCGCCTTATCCGATCCACATAACGATCTTAGGTACCAGGTTTTACTATCACCATTTTTTTACACTTGAGGGATGTTAGGTATCTCTACATAAGAGGCAAAGCAGAACTTGGACTTAAACCTGTGTGATCTCAACTCTGTGTGAACCCCGAATGTTAATCTCTCTTCCTGATTCTCCACACTCCCTTCACTGGCAAAGTTTGGGCATCCTTAATCCATCCAATTTCTGAGGAATTTACCCATAGCATGGATGTTCACCCATGCTTTTAAGCCTGAACGGGGATTTCCTTAACTCAGTGCATGGTTGTGGGGCGCCAGCCATGTCCTGGCCTGAACCTGGGTGCCTGGGATTGGAAAGAGACGGAAAGTATCTCAGTCAGCTTAGAGCCACATAAAGGAGAGATAAAGTAAGGGCAACACTGCCCAGTAGCATCTTACATGCTATTGACAGCACAAGGGTACCTGGCCCATGGCAGGTGCAGAGGGAATTTTGTGAAATAACAGAGAAGTATTTCCAGGGGTTGCTGAGATATTGACTGTGTTCAGGAAGTTCAGGGAAGGCTCCCCGGAGGAGGTGGCTGGAGAGACATCCTCCCCCAAAGATGAGTAACTCACCAGGCAAGTAGTGTGGGAAGGATGCTGCAGGCAGAAAGAGAATTTCACAGAATAATGGGACTTGGAGAATGAGAACTCGGAGGAACCAGCTCCAATTACTTTTCTGATAAGAATCCTCAGTGTGACTCAGAGTCAAAGCTCTATCCAGACCGTTCATTGAGTGCAGTGTTGAGCCAGAAAGAAGTAACAATAACCAGAATGGTTAATTCTTGAGACAGAAGCTAGTTGTGTTTCAAACGAGCGACCCAAAGCATGAGAACACTCGAAGGCTCTAACCTTTTTCGGTACGTTGATTCCCCAAGGCAGGCCTAGTACCTTGAACATCTATGGTCACATCTGGCCCACAATCCATGTGGGTCTCTGTGTGACAACATCATGTTCAAGTGCATCTGTGAGACCTTGGGGGTAAAGAAGAAGAGCGCTCCTTCCCATGGGAGTGAGGACAGCTCATGATTAAGCTCCGCTCCCGTAGGGAGATGCCGGGATCACAGTTCACAGCGTTTAGGTGGGGTGGCCATTCTGCTTCCCGCCCACACTCAAGGAAGGCATGACTCCGTCTACCACTCTCCCCTGGAATGTAAGTTTTTGAAACAGGGGACTTTTTATTGTTTATTCATTGGTCTGTTTACTCACTGGAATTTTCCTAGCACATAGAACCGTGAGCTCATTGTAGGTGCTCAGTAAATATTTGTGGGATGAATGAATTTGATCACTACTTTTTTTTTAAATTTTTTTACTGATTTCAGAGTTTACAGTGCTTTCAATAGCCAAGCCAGTCAATCGGTGTGAACTCATGAGATCAAACTGATTGGCCTCTATAGTGAAATAAAATAACACCCAGCGTACAGCCTGGCAATTCTGGGGCTTGGTTCTCTGGAGTTGGTTTACTCACATCTGCTTCACCATGTTCTCAGAAGAGTTAAATGACACCTGAATTACGTGGTGGTTAAATAAGTAGCCATTTTCTTTTTATTTTCCATACCAAGTTTTTGTTTTTGTTTTATTAAGTCATAGCTGTGTACATTAATGCAATCATGGGGTACAATGTGCTGGTTTTACATACAATCTGAAATGCTTTCATCAAACTGGTCAACGTAGCCTTCATGGCATTTTCTTAGTTATTGTGTTTAGACATTTATATTCTACACCTAGTAAATTTCACATGTACCCGTGTAAGATGCACCATAGGTGTGGGCCCACCAATTGCCCTCCCTCCTCCCATCCTCCTCCCCTCCCTTTTTATTTTTTCTAGGAAGCCTTACTATGATAAAGCACCTCAAATATAGTCTATTCATTTGTTACCCATGAAACTCATTTCGTAAGTGGTCTGACAATTAAATACCCGAACTCATCCATACAAAAGTGCTGCCTCCCTCATTGCTGAATATCACCACGAGAGCTGTGGTGGCACTAAGTGTGACAACTAAGTTAGTGAACTTGCCGCTGTGTGCTGATGTTGGCAGGACTATACAGACAACTCAGTAAGGTTTCATAACCTTGGTTTTATAGCTGTGTTCCTGTTGACATGGGGTGGCATCTTGCTGAGTGGCATTCATCACTGTTGCTATGTGGTTTTGCATGCCATATAACAACAGCTCTGTTGGTCAATCCAAAAAAGGAGTTCCAAAATTGCTTTTAAGGGTGGACTAGGCACTGGCATTGGTACAGAGCTTCCCAAGGGGAGGAATTCTTTTTTTTTTTTTTGAGACAGAGCCTCAAGCTGTCCCCCTGGGTAGAGTGCCGTGGCATCACAGCTTATAGCAACCTCCAACTCCTGGGCTCAAGTGAGTCTCCCACTTCTGCCTCCCAAGTAGCTGGGACCACAGGCACCTGCCACAACGCCTGGCTATTTTTTGGTTGCAGCCATCATTGTTGTTTGGGGGCCCGGGCTGGATTTGAACCCGCCACCTTGGGTGTATGTGGCTGGTGCCTTAGCCACTTGAGCCACAGATGCCGAGCCCCCAACGGGAGGACTTCAAAGGTGACCATGGTCATATTCAACAATGAGGTATGGAGTGCTTTTTCCAGGATAAGTTTGCAAGCTTAATTTTCAGACCTCATATATTATCATCATATGTAATCGTTACATATTCATCAGTCATTAACATCAGTAGTACTGGCTTAGCCCTACTATTGTATCTGTCTAATCTAGTTATGGATTGTAGATTAGCTAGAGAAAAGTGAAGATAGAAGATGCAGATGATTGATAGATAACTATAACATTAAAACTAAAACAGCGTTCAGATTGTCATTGGACAGATTGATTTCAAATCACGCACTTATCACAATATTGAAGTCATCAAAGCACACGTGTCCTAATAATTCAGTATCTATCAACCCCCAGGTCATCATCTTTTAGAGGAAACAACGGCAAAAGACAAAAATGAAATTCAGTTGCAGGGATCCTGGCCATTGAAAACAAAGAGTCAATGTCACACTTTACTGAGAGCGGATCTACATCTCCTATCATTGCCTATTCCCGAAAATTTGTACACAGTGAAATTCGACCTCTAGAATATGAATATTCACCAGTAAATGGATTAAATTGTTATGCAAAAGACAACGTGTCTCTCTTGCATTGAAATTCCTTCTGCCTCCCTCCGATGAGCAAGATTCTTCCCTCCAATGGTTTTCTATGATAGACAGAGTTCTTCAACAGGCATTTCCAACCACTGCTAAACCTTCGCTCTAATGTGTACCGTGAAAAGGGAAAATCCTCTCGCTAAGCCCGTTTACGATTTATTAGCTTATTCATTTGACTGCAAATGCTTGAGAAAATCTGTTCTTTTCAACAAGCTTAAACATTCGGGAAGGGCTAGAAAAAAAAAGAAGAAGAAAAGAAAGAAAAAAAGGGGAAAGAAAGAATAAAAAGGTGTGTTAAAATGCAAGTGAGAAGAGCTCAGAGAGGCGTGGAGACTGACATGTGAACTGCAACACCTCGACGGGTAATTCGAGATTGATTAAATACTGAACTAGGCTTGATTGGTGTAGAGCTTCAATCATCATCACGTTTCAGAGATGGGAACGCGGAGAAAGATTCCCTCCTGAGAGACTCAAGTCTGAGAAAGCGCGAACCAGTTGCATGGAAAATGCACCGAGAGAAAGAATTCTTATTTGCTATTCCTTGGTACATCCTGCCATGTTTAAAGGAGCGCTCTAAAAATACTAACACCTCCCACCACCACCGGAAACGAGAACCGGATCAGAAGCTGTGCTTTCCGCATTTCTCCTTGAAGGCCCAGTTGTCCCTGTCCCCAGCAGAGGAGGCAGCCCCACTCGGGGCAGCACTGCGGAGACAGTGGGGAGTGAGGCCATTGCGAGGGGCTGGATGCAGGTTGAGATTTCCAGAGCTATGAAAGATGCGGGGAAGAAGGGCTAAGATGCCTCTAAAAGGATGCCACTCATTTTGTTGCTCTTCAACGCATGCAGAATTTTCCTACCATCCTCAGAAAGGCACAAAAACAAAACAGGAGGAGAACAAAGGTAACTGGCGAGAAGTGCGCCGCTCTGACGCGCTTGGCAACCAGCTTCACAAGGCTTGGATTTAGCTAAGATTTGCTAAGCAGATTAGAGCTGGAGAGCACTTATTTTTGAAAACAAATATATATCTCTATGAAATCTGAAGTGTGAGCAGATCAGACAAATTCTTGTCTGCATACAGTTTAATATCCACATTTTCCCCTTACTGCAAAGTCAACATTATCTGTTTTTCTTACTTTGAAATTTTGCACCTGTCTATCCTTTGACTACAGGCGGTGGCAGGAGAAAAGCAGGTGAGGTCGCAGAGGTTCACGGAAAGCCCCAGAGGGATCCACATCTCGGCCCCAAGGGCAGGGCAGCCCTGAGACTCCCGCTTGACCTCGCCAGGCAGACAGAGGGAGCTGGTTTCCCCTGGGTGACTCTTGCCTGTTGTAACGTTTTCACTTCCTTTCCCTGCTGGAATCTTTCTCCCACTCTGCCCCCGACTCCCACCAGACCATTTTCTTTCTGTCCAGCCCCAGAGTTTCACCCCTTCCCCTTTCTGGGGATGCTTCCATCTGCTCCCCCCCCCACTCCCCTCCAAACCTCCCCTTCTATTAGGAAGCTCCACCTCGGTCCCGTGCTCTGCACCATCTGTTTGTAGGATGTAAGTGACAGCTCCTAACTTTAAGCAAACAGTCAAGGCCCGCCTCTACCTGGCACCACACCAGATGTGGGTACCGGGGCTTCCTTTCACGCCTTCCTTCTCTCAGCGGAGCCGGTGAACTCCCTGTGTTTCCTCTGCCTTTGGGGATTTTCTCTCACTGTTCCCTTCCCCAGAGGGACACGTCCTTCCTTCCCCTCCTTCAGTGTGTCCTTCTGGACACCTCTGGGTAGGAAGAGCTTCTCCTTCCAGCCTACAATCTGGAAGACCCTCCCTTCTTGCGTGTGTGACCGTGAGCCTGGATTCCAGACACGGTGTCCAAGAGCATCGTCCCATCAGTGCTAGATTACAAAATATTTGCCAGGAGAATCCCTTGTAAGTTTGATCCTCTCTCAGAATCTGGACGGTGCCTTGGATATGTGCTAGACATTGAAAGTATAATAGCAGGATGATGGTGGGAAAAACGAGCCTAGAAGCTTTCATTTTAGATTTAGGGAAGGACCACCTGCCCTTAAAAAAAAAAAATTCCATCTGAAATAATAGGCAAGTGACAGAAAAATGTGCGGCTTAGGAATCAAAGGGAACGGAAGAGGGGGAAATTTGGGGGTGAGCTGTTTCAGCCACTTTTTGGAAGATGGAAATTGAACGGAGGAATAGTCATATTTTTATTAAAGTAGAGACACTGGGAATGTGGCAGCTGGCTCACAACGATACCAAAGAGCAGGGAGGCATTTTCCTTTACAGAACCCCAGAAAGGCTCAGAACCCGGAGGTGTGAGGGAAGAAGGCAGGAAGAAGGGGAGGGGTGGGCACAGGGGTTCCATCCTGTTTACAGAAAACTTTCATGACCCAATAAGAGCGGCCATGTGCTCTGCCCCACTCTCTCCCTCCCTAATTAGTACTCCTAAGTACTTCTTTACAGACGCTGAGCAGACCAGGGTTAGACAGTTCTTAGAAAGGATCCAGAAAAAAATAACTCTAGAAACTGCCAGGTGGTGGCCCTAGTGACCACGCTCCCTGGGACCCAATAACCAGCAGTGAAACCCGCCAGGCTAAAGCTTCACTTAGTCTCAGGGCTTGTAAGTAGCCTTTAGTGTTTATATAAGACATCTTGGAATGAAGCAAAATTTACCACCAAATCAGGGGCTGGCACTAATGGGGAGGAGGGGGACCAAACACCAGAAAGAGATAATAAAGAAAGAACAAGACTCTTTTTTGTTTAAAAAAAAATGGCACTATTTAATTTTTAAAACCAAGTGTCTCTAAGCTGCTTTATCAAATATGTCAATATATAAATAGCATACATTCTTGGGAGTGTAACAGTTTGAGATGTAATTCGCAGGGTTAAAACCTATGTGTTGTCAAAAAGCAACTGAATCTCTCTGACCTCGGTCTTTGCACCTATAGAATTATCCTGGTATTACACTAACTCATGGTCTGTTGTTTTGAAAATAAAAAGGAGGGGTTGTGGTGTCATGTGTCTAGTCTCTGCTAAATTAATAATTTCGGACTTTTTTTATTGCCAGCAATTCTCATCATTCTTTGGGTTGGCAGATCCCTCAGAGAACTTGAGAGAGGCTACACATCCTTTCACCAAAAAAACACACATATGTAGAGAGATGAGATTTCACCCCAAATTCCAAAGGAATACCAGACTGAAGCCCAAGCAAGACCCTTCCAGGTAAAGTAACCAATCTAGATAAAGAAGTCATTAAGGGCAAGAATGTTACTGTTCATTTCTTTTAAATTAATTGCAATGCTCAGTTAAAAAAAAAAAAGTCAACTCAGTGAATGGAGTAAGAACTGTATCTAATTCCATGTCAAATGGAGGTGATCCTTCGGGAATAACAGCCCCTAAGTCATGTACCCCAGGAGGTCCAGAGCTGACTCCCAGAGTGTTGCTTCTTTTGCTCCATGAAGGAAAGATGGCTGATCAGTTAACGTGTGCTGACCACAGGCCTGATGATGCTTTAAACGCACTCTGGCTAATCCTGATGGGTTCCAGGAGGGACAGAGCCCAGAAGACATTGTTTTCTCCTGCAAAAGGATGCATGGATCTCATGGAAACGCTGAACTGCCCTGTCTCAGGAAGGACTGGCTGCCTCCACGGTGTCTACTGTTGAGCCATCAAGCATTCATTAGGCATCTAGGTAGTGGGGGTGAATAAAAAGAGACAGAACTTGGAATCAGGCTGGCCTGGATTTAGATCCTGTCTCCATCACTTCTAAGCGGCATGACCTTGGGCAACTCAGCCTCTTTGAACTTGTTTTTCTATTTGAAGTACAAAGACCGTAAGGGGAAACTGAACTTCCCACAGGAGTACGGGACAAGCAGCGAGGAGGTGGCATGGCTGGAGTGGAGTGAGGAAGAGGGCAGGCGGGTCGGGGGACCCTACAGGGCACAGCAAAGGTGAGGTTTTCTTTTGAGTGATGTAAGAAGCCATTGGAGCATTTTGAAGAGAAGAGAGGCCTGATCTAACCTATATTTTCAAAGCTTACTCTGGCTGTTGAGTGGGAAAGACTTTGAGGCGGAGGCAAGAAGTCCCCGTGGTGGCTGCTGCAATAATCCTGGTGGCTTAGAGGACGGTGATGGTGACAGTGCTGCCCATAAGCGGAGCGAGAATCAGGATGTCCAAGGTGCATTCCAAAATGTTCTAAGGTGCAAGAAACAACTGAGAAGTCCGAGTAGCTGAGGACAACTTCACAAAAATAATGTAGTTCTGCTCTACAAGAAGGGGACAGGGCCAAGGAGCTAGTTGCCTTCTTTCTCAGTAATCAAAGCCTGGATTTTAGTCGAGCATATGACCGTCTGGATAAAAGAAACTAGTCTGTACATTCTAATCTCTCTGGCAACTGTGCGAGCACGTAACCACGTCACGGGAAGTGACGTGTGCATCTACTGGGTGTTGTCATGAAAGGGAAGAGGCACATCCCGCCCTTTTTTCTTCCCTTCTGTGTGCAAACATGGGCATGACCACATCTGGAACAGCCACCTCGGATTCCACAGTGGAACCCCTGTATCGAGACTGGCAGCAATTAGGACAGAAGCCTTGGTCTCTGCTGACTCTGGCACATCAGAAGCGCCCTGAACCGCTGGCATTCCTGATGCAACTTCTTTGTTTAAAACACTGCTATTTACAGCTGAGGCAAGCTAATCCTGAGTCAATCAAAACATAGTAAAAACAAGACCTGCAACTACATTTACTGAATGTTCGCTATGTTCTGGATAATGTGGAGGGTACCTTACACATGTGTCCTTTAATCTTTACTACCCGAGGATGCGGGGTACTGCTATTACCATCAATTTATAGACAACAATGCTGGTGCAGTGAAAGCTTCAATAACTTGCCCAAGATAGACCACATGGCTGGCTTATAATCAGCAGAGCCAGAGCAGCTAGATTTTTACTAATAGAAGAAGAGGAAGAAGAATAACTGATGAAATCGTAGGGAAAGGGGAATGACTTTGATATCCTCATCTGAGGGCATTACATTTTGACCTCTTATGTTGACACTGGAATATAAAGGAATTTGGGTTCTATTCCTTATGCTTGACTTCTCTTCTTTTTCTCCTCCTCCTCCTCCTCATCCGCTTCCTTCTTTTTTCTTTTTAATGAGATCAATTCTTGCCCTGTCACCCAGGCTGGAGTGCAGTGGCACCATCATAGCTCCCTGCAAACTTGAACTCCTAGGCTAGTGATCTTCCTGCCTCAGCCTCCTGAGTTGCTGGGACTGAAGACAGGTACACAACACCACACCCTTAATTTTTTTACTTTTTTGTAGAGATGGGGTCTTGCTTATGTTGCCTAGGCTGGCCTTGAACTCTTGGCCTCAAGTGATCCTCCCACCTTGGCCTCCCAAAGTGCTGGAATTATGAGCCGCCACACCTAGCCAACATTTCAAGATATCACCTTCTTTGGAGAAAATGATTATGCATGTGATAAATGCTGAGCACATTGACACTATTTTTATAGTGCAACTTCAAATTTCATAATGAAACAAAATGACACAGCTTAAGTCTTGAAGTTGATTGGGAGAGAGGCAAGTGGCTTTGAATTTTTGAGCTGCATTTTAACAATCTATCTGCAGGCTCTGAGATAGTCTCCTGTCCAGGGTGGGATCGTCGGACTCCTGGGGAAGGACGTGACACAAGAGTTCGCTGGGTACGAACCAGGAACCTCTCACTCACTTAGAAAACAAAATTACAAGGCCTGAATAATCTGGGGGAAAACCCTGTAAATTGAGGGACTCAGAAAAACTTAATATGTACTGAGTACCTAATATATGATCCCACAAGTTGGCTTGAATATTCTTAGTTTTCTCATGAGGAAATTCAGTGATCAAAAGACCAGCTCTTGTCCCTTCCAATGCTCAGCTGTTGGACAACAACATATATATGTTCATTTAAAAACCACACTTACACCTCAATCTCAGGGCATAATAAAGTCTGAATAAAAGGAATCAAATTCAAATCCTAATCAGAAAAGTTAGGCTCTGTATAATGTTCAGGCCAATGGGATACACGTATTCCAGAAGGTTCACTGGGGTCCATCAAAGGAACTGTGTCCAACCAGACATAAAGGATTTTAAGGTGAGATTTCTTGTTAACGTATTTTCAGAAGACATCTCGCAATGCTGATGTCATTAAGAAATATGTACAAATGTGATATTATGGCACAAAACAGAATGAAGAAACAAATTCCCCTTGAGTTACTTTCATTTATTCATTCTACACACACTTGTTAAGCTTATCTCTCCAGTGTCTGGAGTCTTCACTTGCAATATTTCCTTTAATACTAAGGTTCGCTTTGATCCTGTCAACCTCACTTCCCACAACTCTTTTCCTCACTTTCTGTTCTTCAGTCTCTTCCAGCTCTGTGACCCTTTCCTGCTCCCCAAGCACCCACTCACCCCAGAGCTCTTACATCCTCTGAGTCTCCACATCACTTACTCCCTGACTTCACTCAGTTCCCTGCTCAAATGCCACCTGTCCAGAGAGGTCTCTCCTGGACATTTTCTTCCAAACAGTGCCGCCTCCCCTTAAGCTGAGATATTTTTAACCATGTCACGTATTTTCTTTCTGACATTCTATTACATATTGTTGGTCTCAAGCTAATTGTCTGTTCGCTGATTTCCATTGCTTGGCTTAATGCCTGGCCCACCTTAGGGGTTAATAAATGATTATTGTGCGAAGGGATGAACTTTGCAGAGAGTCACAAACTTAAGTGTGCGGTCTATAATGGGCTTGAGGAAAATGAATGAATTGTCGAACTTTCACAATCAGGATTTCCAGACCCTCTTGAAAAAAAAGCAGATCAGGGAAAACCGGGCATCACAGCTGCATGACATGGTTGGGTCAGTGGAGAAGGTGCTGTCCCCTTCACACAGGGGACAGTTCTACAGTTTGTGACAGAATCCCACCAGCCCTCTTATCATCTTCACCCCTATGGGCTCTAGAGGGTAGGACCCAAGGGGGACAGTTTACTACTGTCCTCCCAGCATCCATCTCCATAGTATCTGCACATGGGAGTATTGGTTGACACAATAAATGAATCTATTATGCCAGGGTTTCAGACGAGGAAACTGAAATTTAGAGAGGAAGCAACTCACCCCAAATCACAGAGCTGGTACACTGTGGAGTTTAAACTCGGACTGTTGCATTCCAATTACGTGGTCTCCCTACCACAAAGGCAACGAAAGAAGAGCTAATCACAGACATTCAAGAACATGATTCCTAATTTTTTTTAATCAAGGTAATATTTATGTGGCACCAAGTGCACAGACCCCAAGTTTACAATCTGAGTTTTGAAATATGCCTATGCCCATATAACCACCATTCTTATCCAGATGTCAATATTTCCTAGAAAATTCTCTCAGGCACCTTGCCAAACAATCCCCCTCACACACCAGACAGAAGTACCCAATGTTCTGGTCCATAGGTAAATGGACTTGCCTGTTTGTGGTGAGACAGAACTTGGCAAGGACTACACATTGGGGTTTCTACTTCACCACCTCTGAGCGTTCTACTGGTAAACACTTACCAGCACATCACTGTGGTACAGATAATTTAAGTGTGAAGTTGAAGAGAACACCTATGGTCCACATAAATGGAACCATCATTATACACTCTTTGTTTTCACTTCTTTCATATTACACAGTATTTTTGAAAATCTTCCATGTTATTTAGTGCATGTATGGGTGCAATCGGTCATCGCATGTATCGGTGGTTTATTCCTTTCTGTTGCTGAGGAGTGTCCACTGTATGGACAAACCTAGATTGTTCATCCATTTCCCCACCCTAGTTTCTGGCTATTATTTTTTTTCAGAGCTGTTGCTAATATTCTTGTACAAGTTTTTCTGTAGACATAAGTTTTCATTTCTCTTGGGTAAAGACCTAGCAGTGGAATCGCTGGGTCATAGGGGTAGGTGCAAGTTTCACTTTATAAGCAAATGCCCAAATGTTACACCAAGTGGTTTTGCCATCTTATACACCCACCACCAATATAGGAGACTGCCGATTGCTCTATTGTCCTCAACATTACTGCTGCTGGTCTTTATAATTTCAGCCATTATATAGGGGTCATTTTTTTCAAGATGACTTAGAAGATACAGTCATTTTTCAGAGGTAGGAATTCTCCTTCCAGCTCTACCTGACCGGTGTTCTCCTAAACTTCCCACTTAGATTATCTGTGCCCTGGTGATATGCTGGTAAACGTTTGACAGCAGAACATTCGGGGGAGGTGGAGTACAAATCCTGATTTACAGGATTTGACAATTTCTGTGGTGTAAATACTCCCAGCATGGATGATTTTACATGACCCACACTGAATACTCATTGGGAAGAAGCACACATACTAAGCCTCTAACACACCACTGTGCATCTGGTACTTCTCCATGAGATTCAATCAGTAGAAAAGAACCTGCCCTTTCCACAGATTACAACTCTGTGAACTCGTATCTAGAACTTCATTTGCACTGATTACAAAGCTTGGCTGGGAGGATGGACTTGGATAATGGGGGAACTCACCCAGCTCTGAAGATAGCTGGGCTTGAAATCATGGGAACATCTTAGCTCCCAGGGCCTAAGAAAGTCCATGGGTTCCCATTTTCCAAATTGACCTCCTCTGCCTAGATGTCAAGGTTCTCTAAACTTCGGATTTATCTTGCCTAACTATTGATGCTTGCCTTGGATCTCTGCTGGGAACTAGCAGCTCCCACTGTTCACTCACAAGCCAAGCAGGCCCAGATCATCCTTGCTGTCAGATCCCTTCCCCTTTCCAGCATTGCTCCCCCAGTCTAAAATACCTGCCCCCTCTGCCTCTGCCACTCTGGCTTCCAGATTGTTCCTGCCTACCATCTACGGGTCCCACCTAGTCACCAGTGCAGTGCCCAGACTTTCCACATGTGGAATTATTTAATCCTTAACACAATATTCCTGCTTTAAAGATGAGATCACTAAGGCTCATAAAATTTAAATAATCACACCCTAGAAATTAACAGTGCCAGATTTTGAACTTAGCACTTTTTATAAGCAAAACCCACATGCTTTTCACTTCATAGGAAGGTCCAATCAAAATCTCTAGAACTCGTAAGACACCTGTGAACTATTATTAGCCCTTACGGTTGATTAACGTTTTACCCACACTGAGCTGCTCCATAAGCGTTATCTTCTGGACATAATCTCATACTTCACCTACCTTTTCCCAAATGGTTGCTGGCCCATGCCTGTGTGGATCCTGGCAGCAAGGCAGAGAGGGAGAATAGCTCACGCGTTATTCAGTTCAGTGTTAAAATCCTGGCTGTTCACTATCCGTATGACCTTAGGCAACTTAACTGATTTCAGGATATTTGGAATAAAAACATCTAACATGGAGAACTCCCATATACATTTAATGAAATAGCATCTGTAAAGCATCAAGTCCCGTACCAGGTGCATATTAGGTGCTAAATAAATAAAACAGTAACCATTAGTATTTAGGTCAGCTGAAGGGGTGATTGTTAGCAGTAACAGTCAGAGTGAATCATGCCTCCTGTGTCCATGCCTTGGCCTAGTTTCTTCCCACATTGACTCTGAACTTGGCTACAAGACTTGCTTTGGTTTATGGAATGTTAGGACACAGGATGAAAGGAGAGGCCTGAAAGTCACTTGCACACAGCGATTTCTTTCTTGGAATGCTGCCTCCACATGGAAAAGCCTGGGCTAGACGGTTGGAGACATGTGACTCGGCCAGTACCCAATACCAACTGCCAGCCATATGCATGAGGCCACCTTCAACCATCCAGCCCCAGACAAGCTGCCAGATGACTGCACTGACTTGAATGATCCCAGATGAGACAAGCACCAGGATTACCCAGCTCGCTACAGGCAAACGTTCTAATGCGCGGTATTACGAACAAATATGTGTTTCAAGCACTAAACGTTGGTGTGGCATTTCAGGCAGGAAAACGTCTTTCAGGTTTGCATTTCCCTGCACTTAGCGTGCTAGCTCAGACAGAGAAGGGGCGTGGTGCACATTCAGCGAGTCCTGAGAGGTAGAAAACTTGTGCATGAGATCGTGATGTCTCTGGAAGGAGGGGACGAGGCTTTACACAGCCTTGGTATCTCACATACTTTTGGATACAGAGAAGATGCAAAAAAAAGGTTTTGGCAGCCAGGGAATCTTGACATGATTTGCATTTGAAGACAATCAAAGCCCTGTTTATAGGAACTCTGAGATATATAGGTGTCTTCTCGAGCCATTAGCTTTTGCACAGCATGGAATTTTCCTAAGGTGGAAATACCTGAGCCAACTTTTCATCTAAAGGCACATTGTAGCTCGCATGCCAGATGAGGCTGACCTTCTCCCTGATAGGAGAAATTAGCAATGTCAGCCAGCAAGCAACAGACACAGTCACACTGATGTGCCCTTCATTCTGCCAAGCTCCCTACCCCACGCCCCTCAACATGTGACCATGAGGGCATTGTTCACCACCGTTGTACTGACATTTCTGTGGCTCCACATCTGGAAAAGTGACTTTAAGTGTTGTTCACAAGCAGGCTAGTGGCTCCCTTTTGGCCTTTAATGACACAAATACATGTCTATGAAACTTACAGCTAAGAGCCAAGAGCTTTGGACCATGGTTTAGGAAATACTTTTGTGATATTAGCTACTTGCAGTGGACTTTATAAAGGACACCCAGAGTGCACTGTCACCCTCCGGAGAACACAGTGGAAGAAGCACCTTACTAGGAGTTCCTAATGCCCACTGAGGTCACACGCTTGCTTCAGCCATTTCTCAGCCTAGCAAAGCAGGCAATTTCCAGTGTGAGGAAAAGGATATTATTCTGTTTTCCATTAATGCTAATAAATGATTCAGCCCTCCTTGCACTCACTCAGTGAAGAATAAAAAGCGAAAGCAAGGTTCCGTGCATTTTGGAAGAATTTACTCTAAATGCACAAAAGGCATCCTCACATCATAACTCAGCTTCAGGGGCTTAATTTGCCTTTGTTTCCTAAGCCTCCTTCCTTGGGATCAATGAGAAGTTGGAATTTTGCAGGATCAGCTTTGGTGAGTGTGTCCTGCAGGGGCAAGACTGTAAGTGTGCTGCACCCAGGACAGAGGACAGAGGCAGAGAAGAGGGGGGACTAGCCACTGTTGGAGCTTTCTGCATTCCAGGCACTTAATGTACACACTTATATTTAAGTGTAACCATGACCCAGTGTCTTAGTCCATTTAATGGTGCTCTGAAGGAAGACCTGAGACTGGGTAATTGACAGAGGGAAGAGGATTATTCGGCTCATAATTCTGCTGGCTGGAAGACTGGGCATCTGGAGAAAGCCCCAGGCTGCTTCCACGCATGGTGGGAGGAGAAAGGGAGTTAAGAGAGTGCAGAGATCACCTGGTAAGGGAGGAAGCCGAAGACAGAGAGGAGGTGTCAGGCTCTTTTTAACAGGCTGTCCCAGGAACTAATGGACTAAGAACTCACTTAGCCACTGCCCCCTGACTAGGGAGGGCAAATATTCCTGAAGGATCCACCCCCCTCCCCCGAACCAACACCTCCCTGGAGGCCCCACCTTCAACACAGGGGGCTGAGTTTCAACATGAGAAGTGGAGGGGACAAACACCCCACCTGGAGCACCCAGTTATGTGGGACTTGTATTCTTTACACATGAGGAAACCGAGGCTGAGAAGGTTAAGTAATTTTCCCATGTCTCAGAAGTTAGGAAATCTGCCCAGATTAGGTAGGGATAGGTAGCCAACTAATGACAGAACATCAGTCTGAAATGAATTCAGCCTTAAACTAGGAAAGATACTACTATTTAGAGTTACCTACATGCCAGGCACATGCTTTGAGCTTCACATCCATTGTCTTATTTAAACTATAAGGAAATTATGACCCTTGATTTATAGCTGAGGAAACTGCTCGGTGTGAGTCTGAGTTCAGTTCTTTGTAAACAGCTCTGTGAATAAAACACACACACATACACATCCCACATGCTTGTGTTTTTTGGGGGTTTTTTTGAGACAGAGTCTCACTATGTCACCCTCAGTAGAGTGTTGTGGCATCACAGCTCACAGCAATCTCAAACTCTTAGGCTTAAGTGATTCTCTTGCTTTAGCCTCCCAAGTAGCTGAAAGTACAGGCACCTGGCACAATGCCTGGCTATTTTGTTGTTGTTGTTGCAGTTGTCATTGTTGATTTTAGCCGGCCCAGGCTGGGTTCAAACCCACCAGCCTCAGTGTATGTGGCTGACGCCCTACCCACTGATCAACCTGCCAGCCTTGGTGTATGTGGCTGACGCCCTACCCACTGAGCTATGGGCGTCACCCCCCACATGCTTTTTGAACCTTTCTAAACTGGCCAATAATTTCTTATAGTGCGGTAAGTTCTTGGGTAGATTCCAAAAGTTTTCTGAATCCTTTGCATAAGAGGGACTTTCCTTAACAGACGCAATCAGTATAACCTAATTCTTTGTATCTGCACCGAATCCCAAACAATAAAAAAAGGAAAGAAAAAAAAATCCTTTGCATTCTAGTGAAAAATACCTTCTATGTCTCTCTCCAGTTTCCAAAGCACTTGGAGAATCATCATCTGTTTTTACCCTCCCAACAAGCCTACTGGGAAGAAAATATTATAATCACTTTACAGACAGGGAGCTAAGGATTTGAATAATTTCCTCCAAAGCCATCAGCCTGGTGGTCAGTACCAGTAGTAAACTTGACACCCATGTTCAGAGAAGTTTGGATGGAAATGACTTTGAGGGGCAAAGTGCAGCAACAATGTAAACGTGTGTTTTGATCACAACTATGTGACTGTGTATACTCATCTCACGGTCTTGTGTGAATAAGCCCGATCACAAACAGATACAGAAACGCACCCCAGTGACTTCTATCTCCTCTTCCCCAGACACTGAACATTTATTCAGGAAGCTGTGTCAGAGGAAAACTCACAGAAGACCAACATTAGTGGAGAGAAAAAGCTGTAAGAGAGAAGCCTTTGGAGGCTGCTTGGGGTTGTGGCAGTGCAATGGACAGACCATGGACTCTGAGGTCCAACTGACTCAGGTTCAAGTCTTGTCTCAGCCGCTTGCCAACAAGTTGTGTGATCTTGGATGACTTATTTAGCATCTCTCAGAGTCAGACAAAGATACCCAGCTCACAAAGACTACCAGATGTATTGTAGCACTTGGCACAGTATGGGGAATGCATATGGTATTCAGAAAAAAATAGCCCTTAATATGATAAATCTCTCATCTTCTCTTCTACAAATGGGCAGAGAGCTCTTTCTCCTCTTGCTGCAGTCCTTGGGGTGATAGCCCATTCTTAGCTCTCAGCTCCCTGGCCTAACCTAGAGGAAAGCGTGGGCACAAAGAAGGAACCAGCAGCAGCAATATGGCCCCCAACAAGAACATCACAGCATGTCCGCTTGGCTGTGGACCACAGTGGGGCTTCCCTCGTTTCTGTGTGCACGCTCAGACCAGGCATCGGGAGATAGATGCATCTCAGGCAAACTCATCACCTGTGAAATTGTGTTTTGATTGGGTACGCCACATATGCCCAGCCTTATCTACCCAAGTCCCTACGGAAAATTATAGAATACCATTTTTTTTTTTTTAGCCCCTGTAGAAAAAGCTTCAGTTATTACATTTTTTAAAATTCAGGGCAGGCATGACCATAGCTAGCCTTGACATTTCTGAGCAGACCTGAATTTCCAGGCAAAGCATAGCTAACACAGCCGGGATCCCAAGGTCTATTGCAGCACAGAGAAAATGTGAGTGGATTCACAATATCCCAGAACAATCAATATTTTCCCTCGAATATCTGAAGCAGATGAACCAAATATTTAAATTGGATGATGACATGGTTTATTCAAATCCTCCCACCTGGTGAAACCACTTTTTGAATGGCATTATACCTCATGTGTACACCTCCTTAACAGGTGTTTGATAATCCTTTTGAAGACATGGCATGTGAATAAGATTCTAATTCTCACATAGTTACCTTTGAATGAGAACATTACTTCCCATCTTGAAAGCAACCAAGGCACAGAATCCTAGCAGACCTGCTGTGTACCAGGCCTTCCAACCCAGAGTTAGCAGGGATTGTCCCCCTTTTCTCCTGCTTTGTGACAGCAGGAAGCCTGTGCAAGATGTTTTGTAAACTCCAAAGTCTTACACAAATATCAGTTGCTGTGCTAGAAAATAAACTTTGCGTTTGCCTTAGACCCAAACAACTACAAAACCTTCAGAGTTAGGAGGAAAATCAGGGGGTCATGGAGTCCAACCTCCCATTTTCAAGTGAGCCCCTACAAATGAAAACCAGATGACATTTTAAACAGAGCATCAAATGAAATGTCATCTGCGGAGGATGCAACCTAACACGTCATAAACTCTCAGAACACAAGGCTCGTCCCCAGTTTCTCCAAGAAACCGTCAGGACCAACGCGGAATTCACATATTCATTCCAGAAGTCCATAAAGGTGTATTGCTGGGTACCTCTTGGGGGAACTCATCTATTTTCATAGCTTTATGGAGCACATTTTAAGCTTATAACCCTTCCACCTGCGTCTAAGAGTCACCTTTGTAATTTTCCTCCACACATTATTTTTTCACTCATAGGCAACAGATATAAAGCATAATAGGAGGGTGACCTAAGCCTAGAATCCCAATTGCTGGTGGGGAATTTAAACCCTGGGCTGCCAAATGCCTCTAAGGTGCAAATCACAGTGGTATTCTGACCTTGAAGGTGCTTGTTCAATGAAAGGAAGAAAAAAAATCCAGAAAATCATATAACAAATGGGGGACTGAGAATGGGAAAGGAAAAAAAGATCAAGGAGAAACCAACCTCATGGACGAAACTCATTTACAAAATAAACCTTACTCAGTGTAATTTCCCACCAATTAAAAAAAATTCTAAAAAGTTATTTAAATTATATTAGAAATTCTAAAAAGTTACTTTTTATTCTAAAAAGTTCTATAAATTATAAGTTATTTAAAAGCTAATTTACACATACTTCAACCAAAAAGTGTTTAAAATTATTTAAGATACGCGTTTAATAATGCACTCAAAAGAGACCCCCCAAACATGTTTACAAACATCATGAGATGTGCCTTTTTCCACGGCAACCTTGGAGCAATGGATATTATTAAGATTTCTGTCTTGCCAACAAGGCCTAAGAGCTTGGATCTTTGTCTTTATTTTTTTATTTTTTTATTTTTTAGATTTTTTTCAGCATTATTTTATTTTATTTATTTATTTATTTATTTATTTTTTTATTTTAATGTTAACTATGTACATTAATGCACTTCTGGGGTACAGTGTGGGGTTTTCACATGCATTCTGAACTACTTCCATCGAACTGGTCAACACAGCCTTCATGCCATTTTCTCAGTTATTGCTTTAAAATGTTCACATTCTACTCTTAGAAAGATTCACCTGTACCCCTAGAAGATAAACCTCAGAAGTGATCCCTCCAAACCCCCTCACTCCTCCCATTCCACCCTCCCTTCTCCCTCCCCTCTCCCCATGTTCTTAGGCTATTTGGTTATAGCTTTCATATAAAAGGTTTAGATTAGTCTCATAATAGGGGTGTCTACATTGGATACTTTTTCCTCCA
>CAUYTI010101422.1:0-33485 GCA_963575145.1 Galago senegalensis
GAGTCTCTTGCCTCCGCCTCCCAAGTAGCTGGGACCACAGGCGCCCGCCACAACGCCCGGCTATTTTTTGGTTGCAGCCGTCATTGTTGTTTGGCGGGTCCGGGCTGGGGATTGGAACCCGCCACCTTAGGTGTACGTGGCTGGCGCTTTAGCCGGTTGAGCTATAGGCGCCGAGCCTAGAAGTTCTTTTTAAAAGGGCACTTTTGGAATAAATTCTTAGGTTCTGGTTTGTTTAAATATTATTCTAATTGTGTGCAAGCTCTTGGGAGGTGGCCTGCTGGGTGTACAATTCTAGTCTGTACATTTCACTGCCTTCTGACTTCCCTATTGTTGCTATCGACAGATTAAAAAGTAACATTTCTGGCTGTTTTTTAATGATTTTCTCCTTAGTGAAAATCACAGTAGTGATTCTTAGTGTTCTAAGATTTACTGTATGTCTGGTGTGGGTCTCTTTTTATGTATTTTTCTTGGGATTCTTTAGACTTTCTGAATTTGAGGAAGAGTTTTTTTTATAAACAAATTCCCAGATACTATTTCTTCAAATGTGCTTCTCTCTTGGTGGTTCATGCCTGTAATCCCAATGCTTTGGGAGGCCAAGGCAGGAAGATTGCTTGAGGCTAAGAGTTCAAGACCACCCTGGGCAACATGGTAAGCCCCCATCTCTAGAAAAAACAAGAAAAATTAGACTGGTGTGGTAGTGTATGTCTGTAGACTCAGCAACTTGGGAGACTGAAACAAGGGGATCACTTGAACCCAGGAGTTTGAGATTGCAGTGAGCTGTTATTGTGCCATTGCACTCTAGCCTGCGTGACAGAATGAGACCTATTAAAAAACATTTTTTAAATTAATTAGTTAAATTTTAAAATGAAAAAGACTCAAATTAGACATATGTTGGACTTGTCTTCTCTGTTCTTCAGATTTCTTAACGTATTATTTATAAATTCTATCTTTTTCCCCCCTGTGTTGCATCCTGTATATATTTTTTCAAATTTATGTTCTAATTTCTTCTCTTTTCAGGTGTGATATAATATACTTATCCACAGGGTTTTAAAGTTTTCCTTTATATAATTTCTAATTTTTCCTTTTCAAATTTTCCTGAGAGATTTTGATAATCAGTACTTCCTTTAGTTTTTTTTGAGACTGAGTCTCACTATGTCGACCTCGGCAGAGTGCGATGGCATCACAGCTCACAGCAACCTCAAACTCTTGGGCTTAAGCAATTCTCTTTCTTCAGCCTCTGTAGCTCCTGTGGCTCAGTGAGTAGGGTGCTGGCCCCATATACCAAAAGGTGGCAGGTTCAAACCCAGCCCCCACCAAACTCTTGCCTTAGCCTCCCAAGTAGCTGGGACTACAGGTGTCTGCCACAACACACAACTATTTTTTGGTTGCAGTTGTCATTGTTGATTAGCAGGCCTGGGCCAGGCTTGAACCCACCAGCCTTGGTGTATGTGGCCGGCGCCCTTCTCACTGAGCTACAAGTGCCGAGCCTCCTTCAATATTTTTTAAATTGCGTCATCAATTTCTTTAAAGATATAATATACTTATTTTATATTCTAAACCTTGTAATTCTGGTATCTGTACTATTTGTTAGTCTGTTTCTGAAGTTTATTGCTTCTGCTTATATAGTTTGTTCAGTAGATTTTTAAAAAATGTTAAGTTATGTTACTTGGTATTTTATCTATGGAAATTCTTGAAAGCTTGGGTCTAAAATGCATTTTCCAGTTCGGTGCCTATAGTTCAGTGGCTAGGATGCCAGCCACCTATACCAGAGCTGGTGGGTTTGAATCCAGCCCAGGCCTGCAAAACAACAATGACAACTAAAAAATAGCCGGGTATTGTGGCGGTTGCCTGTAGTCCCAGCTACTTGGGAGGCTGAGGCAAGAGAATCGCTTGAGCCCAAGAGTTTGAGGTTGCTGTGAGCTATGACACCATAGCACTCTACCAGGGCTGACAAAATGAGACTCTGTCACAAAAATAAATAAATAAATAAAATGCATTTTCCTGGATAGACTTAGTGTTTCCTTATGTCAAAGTAACTGTGAAAATAGCCAACTTGAGACCACTCTAAAATTTTGTCTGGAGGTTTTTCAGGTTACACGGATAGTACATATTAAGGCCCTACCCCCATAGACATGAACAAACACGTCTTCTCACTGTCTTCCTCAAGGGGAGACTTTTCTCTCCTTCCTTCCTTCCTTTCTTCCTCCCTCCCTCCCTCCATTCCTCCCTCCCTTCCTTCCCTCTTTCCTTCTTTCCTTTCTTTTTTTTGAGACAGATTCTCACTCTGTTGCCCTGGGAAGAATTCCATGGTATCATAGCTCATAGCAACCTCAAACTCTTGGGCTTGAGCAATCCTCTGGCCTCAGCCTCCCGAGTAGCTGGGACTACAGGTGCCAGCCACAAAGCCTGGCTAGTTTTAGAGACAGGGTCTTGCTTTTGCTCAGACTGGACTCTAACTCCTGAGCTCAAGTGATCCACCTGTCTCAGCCTCCCAGAGTGCTAGGAGGATAGGCGTGAGCCACTGCACTTGGTCTCTCTCTTTTTTTTTTTTTTTGAGACTTTTTAAGTACCCACTTTGAGGGTTTTGGGTATTTAACTGCAGGTCTGTGATATTTCCTCTCACACAGCTGAGGCTTCAAGATTTTTCTTCTGTGGAAATGGCATATTCAAGCTCAGGCTTTAGGCAGATAACCCAGGAAAAATGTTGAGTCTAGAGCTCTTTTTACATCTTGTGATTCATACTTTCTTGTTTTTGGTCTGCAAGGAATTGCTGCCAGCTCAACTGTGTGTGAAAAGAGATGTTATTTCTGTTTCATCCAGCATTTTAAGGTATGCTGTACTGGAATTTCTTCTCTAACACGCAGTCTGCCATATTGCCAAAGTCAGAAGTCAACTCATTTAGATCTATTATAATTACTATTATGTTAAGACATTTTTCTACCTCTTGTCAGTCTTCTATTTGCCATACTCGCCTTCTGTTTTACTCCTTTCCTCACTTCCATGGACACGCTGATTTTTTTACTTCTACTGATTTGAAAAATTATACATATTTTAAGCTAGGCACAGTGGCTCACACCTGTAAGCCTAGCACTTTGGGAGACTGAGACGGGAGGATTACTTGAGGCTAGGAGCATGGTGAGACTCACCTGAGCAGCATGGTGAGACTCTGTTGATACTAAAAAATAAAAATAATTAGCCAGGTGTCTTTGTGTGCACCTGTAGTCCCAGCTACTGGGCAGCTGAGGCAAGAGGATTGCTTAAGCCCAAGAGTCTGAGGTTGTAGTAAGTTATGATGACACTACTGCACTGTAGTTGGGGTGACAGTGAGACCCTGTCTCAAAAATAAATTATACATATTTAAAAGTTTTGTAGTAGTTATTTCAATGTGTTTACAGTTATTGGTGTTTATTCCTTCTTATATACGCTCCTCCCTTTCCTCAAATTGCTATTTTTTTTTTTTAAGAGACAGAGTCTCACTTCGTGCTCTTGGTACAGTGCCGTGGCATCACAGCTTATAGTAACCGCCAGCTCTTGGGCAATTCTCTTGCCTCAGCCTCGGGTACCTGGGACTACAGGCGCCCGACCCACTGCCCAGCTATTTTCTGTTGCAGTTTGGCTGGGGCTGGGTTTGAACCTGCCACCCTTGGTATACGGGGCCAGCACCCTACCCACTGAGCCACAGGCGCCACCCTGCTAGTTTGGTATTTTTCAGTATTTTGGTTTTGGATGTGTATGGTTATGCATTTGGGGGCATTGCTTTTCTATAATTATTAACTTTGTCCACTTTATTCCTTGTGTGTCACCAATGTTTTTCTTGAGCCCAGTGTTTTTCTTATCTCTTCTTCCTGTAATACTTCCTCCAAGATTATTTTTGAAGCAGATCTTTGTGGAGTAAACTTCTCGAGACTTTGTTTGCCTGGAAATATCTTTATTTGTGCTCACATTTATTTATTTATTTATTTGCCATTTTTGGCCAGGGCTAGGTTTGAACCCACCAATTCTGGCATATGGGCTGGTACTCTACTCTTTTGAGCCATAGGCACTGCCCCCTCACATTTATTTTATTTTATTTTATTTTTATCTCTGCAACAGAGTTCCTGGAAACTCACATTGAAATGACAGTTCTGTTGGACATGCAATTCTCTAAGTCCCAAGTTTTTTTTAACTCTTCAAAAAATACGATTCTGTTATCTTCTCATATCTATTGTTGTTGCTGAAAAGTCTGTTTTATGTCTGAAAGCTTTCAGTTTTTTCTCTTTGATGCTCTTCAAATTAAGTGAAAATTGTCTGCATATTATTATTATTTTTTTAGAGATGGCTTTTTAGTAGGGATCTTGGTCTTGCTCAGACTGGTCTTGAACTCCTGAGCTCAAGCAACCCACCCGCCTCAGCCTCCCAAAGTGCTAAGATTATAGGTGTGAACCACCTTACCCAACCCTTTTTTCTTTTTTTTGAGACAGTCTCACTTTGTCGCCCTTGGTAGGGTGCCATGGCATCACAGCTCACAGCAACCTCAAACTCTTGGGCTTAAGTGATTCTCTTGCCTCAGCCTCCCAAGTAGCTGGGACTACAGGCACCTGCCACAATGCCTGGCTACTTTTGTTATTGTTGTTGTAGTTGTCATTTCTGTTTAGCAGGCCTGGCCAGGTTTGAACCTGCCAGCCCTTGTGTATGTGGCCGGCACCCTAACCACTGAGCTACGGGTGCCAAGCCTAAACAAAAATCTTTTTAAGGCAGGGTCTCCTTTATTCGGGCTGGAGTGCAGTGGTGCTGCTGTAACTGCATAACCAAGTCCTTTGCCTTCTGTGCAGAAGGGAGCCTACACCCTGAATCAGCAGGTGTTGCAGCAGAGACAGATTTTAATATCACAAGGGACCAAGCAAGGAGATGGAAGGAATTTTTCAAATCCATCTCCTTGAGAATTTGGGGCCAGGGTTTTTGTTTTTTTTTGAGACAGAGCCTCAAGCTGTCCCCCTGGGTAGAGTGCGTGGCATGGCAGCTCACAGCAACCTCCAACGCCTGGGCTCAAGCGAGTCTCCTGCCTCCACCTCCCAAGTAGCTGGGATCACAGGCGCCCGCCACAACGCCCGGCTGTTTTTTGGTTGCAGCCATCACTGTTGCTTGGCAGGCCCGGTCTGGATTTGAACCCGCCACCTTAGGTGTATGTGGCTTGCGCCTTAGCCACTTGAGCCACAGGCGCCGAGCCGGGACCAGGGTTTTTAAAGGTGGATTGGCAGACAAAGCTAGGGAATTGGGTCTGCTGATCGCCTGGGGATGAACTCAAGCATTAGGGTAGGTAGTCAGGTGTGAGCGAGGAGAAGGGAATGGAAAAGTTAGTCAACTGGCTGGAACTAATAGCTCTTGAATGAACAGACCTGAGGGGAAGAAAAGGGCCATTAATTTCCTAGCATTGCATAGGTATGAAGTGACCTTTCCCCCATTATATCACATTGTAACAGGTAAGCATTGTGGTTTTGACTCCTCCTACCTTGAGGGAAAAACAGGGGAACTATGAGTAAGAACAGAATGAACAGGGACTGCCCAGCTTTCAGCTTTCTTTGACATCAACAAATAAACTCAGCAACCGCTCAGGGTTCAGGGCTGTTGTTCCTTTTGAGCCTGTCTGCTTTTTTGAGAACATACTTTCACTTCTGTGCAAGTTTTTCCTGAGTCTGTCCATTTTCACTCAATAAACTTGCCACTATCACTCTTGTCACAGAAAAGAATTTCTCTGACATTAGCAAGAACCTTTACACCGGTGACAACAGGATTGGGAAGCAGAAATTATCTTTCTTTGGTGAGGCAGTTCCTGGGTTGAGGCTCTCGGGGCCTGTTGAACCAGTGTCTGCTATGGCTACTGGTCCTGTTGGTGTCAGTCTCCCTGAATGCAGAGTTTGGAAAATATCTCAAAATCAGTCTTACGTTTTACAATAGCAATGTTGCCTATAGAAGCAATTATGGAAGGTTACAAATCTTATGCCAATCAGGGATTTGTGACTCCTAAGAAACAAGCAATTAGGGCAAGGCAAAAGACGGAACAAAGGCTGGGTAACATGGAGCTATGCCTCTACTTCTGTGGAAATCAGACTCCTACCATAGTTCTTGACTTACGGCCCCACAATACTTTAATATAGGTGGTTTCATGATCATAGCCCACTGCAGCCTCAAACTCCTCTCACCTCATTTTCCCAAGGAGTTGGGACTACAGGTACACGCCATCACACCTGGATGATTTTTGTATTAAAAAAGATTGTTTTTGGGCTCGGCGCCTGTGGCTCAAGTGGCTAAGGCGCCAGCCACATACACCTAAGGTGGTGGGTTCGAATCCCCAGCCTGGGCCCGCCAAACAACAATGATGGCTGCAACCAAAAAATGGGCCAGGCGGGCACCTGTAGTCCCAGCTACTTGGGAGGCTGAGGCAGGAGACTCGCTTGAGCCCAGGAGTTGGAGGTTGCTGTGAGCGTGATGCCATGGCACTGTACCCAGGGGGATAGCTTGAGGCTCCGTCTCAAAAAAAAAAAAGATTGTTTTTAAGAGATGGAGTCTTGGCTGGGTGTGGTGGCTCATGGCCGTAATCCTAGCACTCTAGGAGGCTGAGGTGGGTAGATTGCCTGAGCTCAGGATTTGGAGACCAGCCTGAACAAGAGAAAAACCCCATCTCTATTAAAAATAGCTGGGCATTGTGGTGGGCACCTATAGTCTACTTGGTGAAGGGGGGAGGGAGTTGAGGCAAGAAGATTGCTTGAGCCCAAGAGTTTGAGGTTGCTGTGAGCTACCATCACTACCCAGGGTGACAGACTGATACGCTGTGTTAAAAAAGAGAGAGAGAGAGAGAGAAGAGAGAAGTCTTGCTATGTTGCCCAGGCTTGTCTTGAAGATTCTGACAGTGTAAAGATGCTAGAAATAAATGGTACTGCTATAGACCCAGGAGGCTTTTCTCAGTGATGGCATCCTTCACCCAGGAAGAGCGCTACTCACCCCCTGGATGGCACCTGCTTTTGTATATGGACACAGCTGTATTAAGTCCCTACCCACATGATGCCACTTTGGCATTCACAAAATATCAGTCCGTCTAGATCCTGGCCTACGTGGGCCCATTCACAGGATAGATATTTCAATAAGTGCTCAGAATTTACAGAGTACTGTACAAGGTACTTGGTTGTGCGAAGGCAGTTCTTTGCATATACTCAGCACATCTGAGCTGAGGACAGGGAGATTTCCTGATATCGAGCACAGGAAGTTTGACCTCGTTTCTCAGAGGATTCCCGTGATGAGGCCCAGACTCCCCATACAGAACTGCTGGGTCTGCTGGATGCACTAACTACATATTTTTAACTGGACTATGGAAACAGGACAGGAGGCTGGAGAAGAAAGACCCCACATCTGCTAGTCATTTCTGAAATGACATGTTGAATGTGGCAGGATTCCTAGCTCAGTGTCCCAGCAATCATTCAGTACAACCGTGTCATTTTTAGAAGCATCTAAATCAGAGGGAGAAGTGTGGTGTAAAACAAGAGAACATATTCTTTGATTTGTTCTAGAAATATTTCTTTGAACAGTTAGTTACTGTGTCTGAGGCAGCGTGCTTGGCACTCCTTCACAAATGTGGAACTGAAACAGACACGTCCCCTGCTGTCATGGAGCTTACAGTCTACCAGTAGAGAAGGGCACTCAATAAAAAGTTGTCCTCTGGTAGCCAGACTCCAGATTGGCTGCCATGATGCCCAATGTTTATTGAGTGAAAATGGACAGTCTCAGGAAAGGTTTGCGCAGAAGTGAAACTATGTTCTCGAAAAAGCAGACAGGCTCAAATGGGCTCCTGGTGTTCATGTTCTTGCCTAGTCTCCTCCTGCACTAACTAAATAGGGCTGACCCATGTAGCCACAGGATGTTGTGACAGTGGTGGTGCTGGACATCTAGGCCAGGTTATAAAAACTTGGCTGTTTCCATCTTGTTTTCTCTTGGTTCACTCACTCTGGTAGTGTCATTGCCCTCGAGACACTGCAGAAAAGGCCAGATGGTAAGGAACTGAGGCCTCCTGCCAACAGGAGGCTTAACCTGCCAGCCGTATGAGCAAATCGGCCTGGAAATGTATCCTTCAGCCCCAGCCAAGCCTTCAGATGACCAAACCCCAGGCAAACAGCTTGACCACAACTTCATGAAAGACCCTGAGCCAGAACCACTCAGCAAGGCGCTCACCAATTCCTGACCTACAGAAGCTGTGAGATGTAATAGATTTCATCCTTGGCATAAGCTGCTAATTTCTGAGGTCATTCATTTCACAGCAGTGGATAACTAATGTATACAACCCAATGACTAAATAGAAGGTAGAAGATGAGGCAAGTGCTGTGATCTGAATGTGTGTGTCCCCTCCCAATTCGTGTGTTGAATTCCTGACCCCTAAAGCAATGACATTAGGAGGTGGGGGCTTCTTTGGGATGTGATCAGGTTATGAAGGTGGAACCCTCACGATGGGATTAGTGTCCTTACAAAATAGGCCCAAGAGAGCATAAGTGTCTCCCCTACCATGTGAGGTGAGAAAACACCACCTCTGGATGAGAAAGCAGACCCTAACTGGACACTGAATCTGCTGCTGCCTGGATGTCAGACTTCCCAGAACCGTGAGCAGTAACTGTGATTTATTAGCCACCCAGTTAATGGCATGTTATTCTAGCAGCCTGAATGGACAATAGAACGTTTAACAAAGGAACCTGAGCCTGACATAAACCCTCACATGTCAGGGAAAGAAGAACCCCTAAATTTCCCCTGCCTCACTCCTGAGGGCCACTCCAGCCACGTCCACACAGACCTGGGATCTGGTCAACAGGAGACACACACTTCCCAGCCGGGCCTGGTGGCCCACACTTCCTGTCTTCATTCCTACTGTGTGCTCAGGAGACACTACCCAAGTGAACAAGAATGCTCTGCCTTTATTTTATTTTTTAATTTAATTTTTTTATTTTTTTGAGACAGAGCCTATCTCTCTGTCGCCCTGGGTAGAGTGCTGTGCCATCATAGCTCACAGCAACTTCAAACTCCTGGGCTCAAATAATCCTCCTGCCTCAGCCTCCCAAGTAGCTGGAATTACAGGTTCCTGCCACAAGGCCTGGCTAGGTTTTCTATTTATAGTAGAGATGGGGTCTTGCTCTTGCTCAGGCTATTTTGCAACTCCTGAGCTCAGGCAATCTACCCACCTCGGCCTCCCAGAGAGCTATGATTACAGGCATGAGCCACCATACCGGCCAGAACTCAACCTTTAAACTTCACAACCAATCCTGCCGTGTCATGTACAATGTTCTCTAAAATTTCACACCAACAGTATATACCCAGCAAAAGTACCCCTGCCAAGATGGCTAGCATTCTCACGTACAGAGTAACCCTAAGCAAAACTGAGGCTGATGGATTTTCCTGTTGGGATTCTCCCTTCTTGGCAAATACTTAATGGTGCCTGGTCCTTGAGCAAGTTTTGTGAATCTGATTTTTTTCCCCCATCCCTCCATCAAAATGTATACCACTCAGAGTTGGATAGGGAAATTCTACTCTATACTGAGTTACCACTAATTTTATCTGCTTCCCAGTTCCACAAGGATTGAAGCTGTTGGGAGATGTTGACTCCTGCAATTTGGACCTTCTTTTTTATTTTTTTCCCAGATCTCTTTAACACATTCTATGTGTCTTTCAACAGTGGCACAATCAAGAGGAAGGACCCAGATGTGTGGCCTCCCAGGCCTCCCTGTATTTTGTTTTTGAATTTAAAAGCTAATTCATGTATAACTAGTTGTAACTATTTATTTAAAAAATTAATTGTATCCTGTCTCTAGTTCACTCATTCATCCCGTAGTTATTGCTCCTATTCAGAGAACTCTGAAGGATTGGTAATATCCTAAAACCAGGGAAGGACTCTGTAATGGGCTGTGTCCCCTGCCATCCCCAAATTCATATGTTGGAGCCCGAACCCCCTGGTACCTCAGAATGGGACTGTATTTGGAGATGGGGTGGTTAAGGTGGTGATTAAGTTAAAGGAAGGTCATTAGGGTGGGCCCGATTCTAATCTGACTGGTGTCCTTATAAGAAGAGGAAATCTGGACACCCAGAGCCACACCAGGGCTGTGCATGCACGGTGAAAAGAGCGTGTGAGGACACAGTGAGCAGGCGCCGTCCACAAGCCGAGGAGAGAGGCCTCAGGAGAAAACAAACCTGGCGATTTGATCTGGGACTTCCAAGACTTCAGAACTTTGAGAAAACAAATTTCTGTTGTTTAAGCCACTAGTCTGTGGTCATCTGTTATGGTGGCCAGAGCAGACAAACGCAGCCTCCAATGCTGTAACTTCAGACACTATTTGAGCCCAGAGGTACTGTGTTTCCCCCAAACAAGACACTGTCTTATATTTATTTTTTCTCAAGAAGACACACGAGGGCTTATTTTCAAGGGATGTCTTATTTTTATCAAGTATAATACTACAATCTACATTTATTCAAATACAGTTAAGTCATCTTCTTCTGGAACCTGACAGGAGGAGCCGACCTTCTTGGTGGGACTGGCGCTAGTGATGCGTGAACTTCTTTCACCCTAGCCGTTCGCACATGGGCAATAGGGTGCCTGCAACCGCCGTTACCACACGTGCACCCGTGCAAGTGCAAATGGCTCGGAGAAAGGAGTTGTGACAGATAAAAGGTATTCCAGTCTTCCTCACTGCTCTGCACTGAAATGCAGGGTGTGGCTATGCAGATATACTAGGTCTTATTATCAGGGTAGGGCTTATATCTAAACAAATGCATAGAAATCCTACTAGGGCTTATTTTTTTCGTAGGTCTTATTTTGTGGGACACATAGTAGGAGGTATGATGTGACACAGAGGAGGGGGCTGTCTGATGCTGGTCATTCACACTAGAAGTACAACCTGGCTTGACCCACAGACCTAATAAGCCCAGGCCTGGGGGATGTGTCTCAGTGTGCTTCTTTTTATAGATGTCATTTCTTTCTCCTTTTTTTTTTTTTTTTTGAGCAGAGTCTCACGCTGTCACCCTCAGCTCTGTTATCACAGCTCACAGCAATCTCAACTCTTGGGTTCAAGGGATTCTCTTGCTTCAGCATCCTGAGTAGGTGGGACTCCAGGTGCCTGCCACAACACCTGGCTAGTTTTTTTTCTGTGTTTAGTAGACGGGGTCTTGCTCTTGGTCAGGCTGGTCTCAAACTCCTGTGCATAAGCAAACCACCTGCCATGACCTCCCAGAATGTTAGGATTACAGGCATGAGCCACTGCACACAGCCCAGGATGTCATTTCTGAGGGTTTCAAGTCCTTCCACTTAGGAATGAGCTTGAGGACAGTCTCGTGGTGAAGCTTGAGACTCTTGCAGAGGACTTGGCTTAGAAGACCTGTGGGTGGGTAGGATGTGCTGAGAATGGGGTTTAGGGAGAGGTGACAGCAGGAGTTGTGGGGGGAGGCAGAGAAGTGCTCTTCCAAGTGTGAAGCCAGCTTTCTTTCTTTCTTTTTTCAAGCCAGCTTTCTTTCAACAGGCATGGGTGACTGAGTCATTTCATGAGGGCTAGAAACACGGGGAATGAAGAAAGGGAATGATGTCAGGCAAGTTGAAGACTAAGAGTGACTCAGTGCTGGCACAGGTGTCTGGGCTTTCAGCTCTTTCTGCCTCTTTGCATAAGCCAGTGCTGCAGTCTGAATGTTTGTGACCCCCCCCATTTATATGTTAAAACTCAACAATCTATTAGAAGGTGGAGCCTGTGGGAGGTGATTAGGTCAGAGGGCTCTGCCCTCAGGAATGGGAGTGGTGCCCTTAAAGAAGAGACCCCAGAGCTGCCCTGTCCTTCCACCATGGGAGAACTCATGGAAGGTGCCATCTGTGAGGAACCATCAGACACCAGATTGCACCTTGATCTTGTGACTCCCCGCTCCAGAACTAAGAGCAATACATTTCTTTCTTTTCCTTCCTTCCTTCCCTCCCTCCCTCCCTTCTTTCTTTCTTTTCTTTCCCTTCCTTTTCTTTCTTTTACACAAAGTCTGACTCGGTCACCCTGGGTAGAATGTCATGGTGTCATGGCTCATAGCTACATTAAACTCTTGGGCTCAAGCGATCCTCTTGCCTCAGCCTCCTGAGTAGCTGGGACTATAGGTGTCTGTCACAATACCTTGCTGGTTTTAGAGACAGGATCTTGCTCTTACTCAGGATGGTCTTGAACTCCTGAGCTCAAGCAATCCATTCTCCTCAGCCTTCTAGAATGCTGGGATTACAGGTGCAAGCTATTGCACTCAGTTGAGCAATAAATTTCTATCGTTTCCAAATTATCTGACCTAAGGTATTTTATTATACTGACCCAAGTAGACTAAGACAACTAGGATGCTAATTTAATCATTATTCATAATTTTTAACAACCACGACATCTAGTAATCAGTTATTAGCCATCTATCAACTGATATTAATTATCTATTATTACTCATTGCAGCTATTAACATGTCAACTTAAATAACACACAGAGGCTTGGCACCAGTATCTCAGTGGTTAGGGCTCCAGCCACATACACTGAGGCTGGTGGGTTCGAGCCTGGCCCAGGCCTGCTAAACAACAATGACAACTGCAATAAAAAAAAATAGCCGGGTGTTGTGGCGGGCACCTGTCGTCTCAGCTACTTGGAAGGCTGAGGCAAGAGAATTGCTTAAGCCCAAGAGTTTGAGGTTGCTGTGAGCTGTGATGCCACGGTACTCTACCAAGGGCAACATAGTGAGACTCTGTCTCAAATAAATAAATAAATAACACACAAAGTAAGTCTTTCTAAAAGAAAATGGTGTTTATTTGGGAATAGAGCATTGCAATTTGGGAATACTCATGACATACTAAACTACACACATATTCAAGGAGGTAAAGGAAGACAAAGGTTTTTTGGAGGGTGGAGGAGGAGGTTTGGTGGGAGTATTTTTGTTTTTGTTTTTCTGGGTAGAGTGCCGTGGCATCATAACTCACAGCAATCTCAAACTCCTGGGCTTAAGCGATCTTCTTGTCTCAGCTTCCCAAGTAGCTGGGACTACAGGTGCCTATCATGACACCTCTATAATTTTTCTTTCTTTTTTTTTTTTTGCTGTTTTTGGCTGGGGCCGGGTTTGAACCCGCCACCTCCTGTATATGGGGCTGGCACCCTACTCCTTTGAGCCACAGGCGCCGTCCTAATTTTTCTATTTTTAGTAGAGATTGGGGCCTCACTCTTGCTCAGGTTGGTCTTGAATTCCTGAGCTCAAGTGATCCTCCCACCTCAGCCTCCCAAAGGGCTAGGATTATAGGTATGAGCCACCTTGCCAGGCTGAAGACAAAGGTATTTAAAAGCAACATGAAGAGGATCACATAATTCTTTTGAAATAATTACCCTTGGCTACAAGGGTCAATAACAAGGGTGACACCACTTCAAGGTTGGACAGGTGGTAGCTGGGCAGATGTCTGTTCAGAAGTACTTTTTGTGTAAGGTTGCAATGGCGTTTCTGCAAGGTTATGGTTTTGCAGAGTCTGTTGTGGTTGTTTTTTGATTAGGCATGCAAGCGTGAGAACCCTCTCCTGGCCTTCTTTGCTCTATTTGTCAGGATTTATTTTAACACTCGTGACTCTATTTTGGTTCTGACAAGTTTCACAACTATTATTATTTCCTTCCTCCTATCTTCTTGTATGACAAATTCATTCTCTCCTTGAAAAAATATTTATTGCTGCATTAGGTATGTAGCGGTCCAGAGGCAGCCCCAGCCTTCTTGCTGCTTGAAGTCCAGGTAGGCCGGGACACAGGTGGCAGCCCTCATGCTCAGGCTGAACCTCAGGAGGGGCAGCAGAGGGCACTGTGGGGACACAGGAACTTAAAGGACCAGCTGGGAATTGACAGCTCCAGAACGGTTGTGAAGCCCCTAAGGTAAGGAGCACAGGACACTGGAGAAGCCCAGTGTGGCTGGAGGGAAGGGGACAGTGGCGGGCTTTGCTGGGCAGAGTGCTCTAGGAGAGGCTGAGGATTTTAGATGCTCTTCTAAGGGAAATGAGAAACTGTGGAAGGGACATAGGATGGAGAGTGACTTGACCCGCCCAGGTAGTTGGGTAGATCCTGAGGTAACCATAGGAGCTCTTGGAAGGCTCCTGCAGTAGCAGTTCAGGCAAGAAGGGATGGTGGCATGGCAGAGGGTGGCTTTGGCAGGGACTGAGAGAAGTGACAGCCTAGAACCTCTGGGATGTCCTGAAGGGTCTCACAGGGGAGCGTGGAGAAGGGAGAACCTGAGTATCATGCTCGGGTTTCTAAGGAGACAGTGACAAGCAAGAGAGAAGAGTATGTGAGGTTGGTCTTGGAGACCTGGTCAGGAGCAGCAGGATGCCCAGTGGATAAGCCTCAGAGGGGCCGGACTTACAGAGAATGAGTATGAAGAAGACACAGTAATCATACCTGGAAACAGCACTGGGGTGGGAGGGTATGGAAGAGTGTAATATTATTACTCCCAGATTTGCTGCTCCCCTGGACGCATGCCTGACCCTCTGATTCGCCTTAGCCAATGAAGTGTGAGCACTGACAACGTGCATCCCTTCGGAGCCAGGCTTCAGGAGCCGGCTCGTGGCTGTCCCTGTCTCTCTTCCCTCTGCCAGGACATCAGTGATGTTTCAGAAGCTGCCCCCTCAGTGTGGGTCCTCGGGTAAAGACATGGGGCACAGCCCAGCCAACCCACGCTGGACATGGGACATGCCTTTGCTCATGTGAACCTCTGAGATTTGGGCTCATTGGAGTATGTGTGCCCTCCAGGCTTGCAGTGTTTGGTGAGCTGGGGGATGAAGAGGCTTCAGTTAGGGGTGTGGGGGTGATCTTTTGGGAATGAGCTGGTTTTAGTAGGAGTTGGGGGGAAAGGTTGGTGTGTACAACCTCTTACCTATTTTTTTTTTTTTTTTGAGACAGAGTCTCACTTTGTCACCCTGGGTAGAATGCCATGGCGTTATACTTCACAGTAACCTCAAACTCTTGGGCTCAAGAGATCCTCTTGCCTCAGCCCAGTTGGTTTTTGGAGAGGAGGTCTCGCTGTTGCTCAGGCTGGTCTCCAACTCATGAGATCAGGCAATCCACCAGCCTTGGCCTCCCAGAGTGCTAGGATTACAGACATGAGCCACTGCACCTGGCCCAACCTTTTTTCTTTTTGGGTGTACATTGGAAGAATAAGAGTTGTCTTGGGCCACACAGTAAATATACAAACACTAATGAAAGCTGATGGGCAAAAGAAACAGTCCGTGCATATTGCTTGTGATATCTGACACCAGAGAAGCAAAACAGTCCTCAGATAACCTGCATGCAGCCTGTGGGTGGCAGGTTGGACACCCCTGGACAGGTATCACCGTGGGAGAGTTTGGGAAGAGTGGAAGGAGGTGTGAGCTGGGGAAAGCATAAGACAAGTGAGCATCATCATGGAGATGAGAGGACCTGAGATGACAAGCAGGGCTTGTATTGTGGGGACAAAAAGAGAAAACAATGAATTTGGGTGTAACACCACATGCAAAGCAGCCTCCCAGTCCCTTCCATTCTCTGACCTCAGTCTGAATTTTCATCATCATTCTTGCTAAAATGAGTTTGCCCCTTAGTGGTTAATGTCCCTCTTCTTCTTCTTCTTCTTTTTTTTTTTTTTTTTGCAGTTTTTGGCTGGGGCTGGGTTTGAACCTACCACCTCCGGCATATGGTGCTGGCGTCTTACTCCTTTGAGCCACAGGCACCGCCCCTTCTTCTTTTTCTTCTTCTTCTTTTTTTTTTTTTGGCTATAGTATCATGGTGTCATCCTAGCTCATGGCAATCTCGGTCTCTTGGACTCAAGCAATCCTCTTGCCTCAGCTTCCCAAGATCTGGGACAATAGGTGCCTGCCACAATGCCTGACAGTTCTACATTTTAGTACACAGGGGGTCTCACTCTTGCTCAGGCTGGTCTCAAACTCCTGAGCTCCGGCAATCCACCCACCTGGGCCTCCCAGAGTCCTAGGATTATAGGCATGAGCCACTACATCCAGCTTTTGTTGTTGTCTTTCTAATAGAATGTAACATCCATGCTGCAAAAATCTTGCACAGGCTCATACTCTCCCGTGAATGCCAAGTGCAGGGGCCGGTTGTTGACCAAATGAATGGGGAAATGAACAAAGGAGCCTTCTGGAGCCATCCCACTCATCACGGTCTCGGCCATCCCCATGGGGTCACCCTCCTCAGTCGCTGAGCCTAAAAGTGACTCTTGGTTTTACTATCTCAGTGACTCTGGTCAAGTTACCTGCTCTCTGTGACTTCAGTTTCTTTAGCTTCAAAATGGGATAATAATAGTTATTGAAGTCTTAGGGCTGACCGAAAAATTAAGTGAGATGGTTTATGGAAAGGACTCGGCATGCTGAGCTACCATACAGTCCCTAGCTTCTGTTTTGTCCTAATTTTAGTAATGACATCTGTGCTGACGACCAGTGCAGAGTAATAACCACGCCACTCCTCCAAACTGGAACTCCACGCAGATTCTCCAATCCCCTCACTCCCAACCTAGTGGAGAGGAAAAAGGATTTGTCCAAAGACCTGCAGAGCAGACTGAGGACCCTGCCCAGGGCCTTCCTCTCTGTACCAGAAAAGGAAATGGATCTCTCAGCTAGTTAGGGATGTGCCTCAAGGAAAAAATCCAGCAGGAGAGGCAGTATGCGAGTTTCCTGTTGCTGCTGTGACAGATTGCCACAAATTTAGCGGATTACAACAACCACACACACACACACAAATATATATATATTTATATTTTTGAGACAGAGTCTCACTATGTTGCCCTTGGTGGAGTGCTGTGGTATCATAGCTCACAGCAACCTCAGCCTCCCAAGTAGCTGGCACTATAGCTATTTTTTTGTTGTAGCTGTCATTGTTGTTTAGCAGGACGGGGCTGGGTTCAAACCCACCAGCCCCGGAGCATGTGGCTGGTGCCCTAACTGCCGAGCTATGGGCACAGAGCCATATACATATGTATGTATATATTTATACATATATATACACATATACACACACATATATAATACATACATATATAAAACTACATATATACATATATATATTTTTTTGAGACAGAGCTCATTTTGTCACCCTCGGTAGAGTGCCATGGCGTCATACCTCACAGCAATCTCAAACTCTTGGGCTCAAGCCATTCTCTTGCCTCAGCCTCCTGAGTTGTTGGGACTACAGGCACCTGCCACATACCCAGCTATTTTTAGAGATGAGGTCTCGAAATCATGAGCTCAGGCAATCCACCTGCCTCGGCCTCTCAGAGTGCTAGGATTACAGTTGTGAGTCATTGCACACGACCCTAACAACACATATTATTACCTTATAATAATAGTGTTACCTTATATTATTACCTTATAGTTTAGAGGTCAGAAACCTGAAGTGGGTCTCATTGGGTCCATTTAAAACCTAGGTGTCCCAGGGTTGTGATCTCTCTAGAGGCTTGAGGAGAATCTGTTTCTTTACCTTTTGTAGCTTTTTTTTTTTTTTTTGAGACAGAGCTTTAAGCTATCCCCCTCGGCAGAGTGATGTGGCATCACAGGTCACAGCAACCTTCAACTCCTGGGCCACAGGCACCCGCCACAACACCCGGCTATTTTTTGGTTGCAGCCATCATTGTTGTTTTGGTGGGCCTGGGCTGGATTCAAACCCGCCACCTTAGGTGTATGTGGCTGGTGCCTTAGCCGCTTGAGCCACAGGCACGGAGCCCCTTTTGTAGCTTCTTGAAGCCACCTGTATGGGGGCTTATGGCCCCTTCTTGCATCAGGGGCTCCCAGCGCTTGTGTCACTGTGACCACTGCTTCCATCATCACAGCTCCTCTGCTCCGACTCTCCCGCCTTCCTCTTTCACTTATAAAAACTCTTGCAGTTAAACTGGGCTCACCCAGGGTGACCTGGGATAACCTCCCTATCTCAAGATTCTTAATTTAGTCATGACTGCGAAGTCCGTTTTTGCATATAAAATAATATGTTCCCAGGTTTGGGGCATCAGACATCTTGAGGGAGCCATTATTTTGCTGGCCATAGAGGGTATGCTGGAGATTGGCTGTCAGACCTGGGACAGTCTATGGCCACAAAAGGCACTACCATTTGTCAATTAAGGGAATGCATGGACTGCCATGTTCAGGTTTAGGCTCTCTTTGAAAAGCACTGGGCAGTAACTCAAGGCAGGAAGCAAAACTATGCGGGTCGTTTGTATCTAATTTGCAGACAGTCCTCCTAGGAGTGTTTGCTTCCCGGGCAACTTCTCTCTAATGATTCTCACTGGTCCGGGCTTACCAGACAACCTCCAAAAATAGGTAGTTGAGCTGTGCTCAGTGTTTAGTCCCGTCTGGAGGACAAAGGGTGGAAAGGGGAAATCTCCACGGAGCCAGTGCCCCGGAGACCTTGGGGGTGCGGGGGGTGGATGGAGAACAATGCCCCAAACATATCGCCCAGGGCCCTTGTGATCTGGGCCTGTTGCTGGCTCTGCTTTGGCCATATCATTGTATTCACTAACATATTATTAGTCCTTTTTATTCCTAAACCAACATCATAAAGTTAGTGCCGTTTTCTACATTTCAAACCATAAAACTGGAGCAGCTTACATTATGATCCATCTAGAGTCTCAGGCTCGGCTCTGGGCCTAATATCCACCATCTCGGTTAATGCTCACAGTAACGGATCAGGTAGTTACTGTTATTGTCACCCCTATTCTGTAGGAAAGGAACTCGGCCCCGTGAGTTCGATTGTCTGCCCAGGACCAGGCAATAGGCGACTCTCTGTCTGAGCAGTCTGACTGCAGCAGCCACCTATATCCACAGCACCCTAAGAGGGAAACTCAGGTAGCCGTAAACTTGAACAAAATTGAGAAAGAATTGGCTGGGGCTGTATTTGACTCATTCTTCACAACTGACAAATAAAAAATATATATTTAAGATATGCCATGTAGGGCAGTGCCCGTAGCTCAGTAGGTAGGACTCCGGCCACATACACCCAGCCCGGGCCAGCTAAACAATGACAACTGCAACCAAAGAATAGCCAGGTGTTGTGGCGGGTGCTTGTAGTCCCAGCTACTTGGGAGTAGGAGGCAAGAGAATCACTTAAGCCCAGGAGTTTGAGGTTGTTGTGAGCTGTGATGCCACAGCACTCTACCCAGGGTGACACAGTGAGACTCTGTCTTAAAAAAAAAGAAAGAAAGAAAGATCTGCCCTGTAATTTTTTATATACATGTACATTGTGAAATCATTACCACAATCAAGCTAATTAATACATCCATCTCCTCACATCATTACCTTTCTGTGTACGTGGTGAGAATACTTAAGACCTACTCCCTTAACGAATTTCATACTGTACCATGCAGTATTACTAACTACAGTTACCTCCCTACACATTAGGTCTGCAGAACTTACTCATAACTGCAAGTTTGTGTCCTTGGCCCCAAATATCCCCCTCCCCCACTGTTTCCAGTACCTGGGAGCTACCTTCTGCTCTCCCTGTGAACTCAGTTTCATTGAAAGTGATTTACAGGGCAGGTATGGTGGCTCAAACCTATAATCTCAGCATTCTGGGAGGCTGAGGCAGGTGGATTGCCTGAGCTCAGGGGTTTGAGACCAGCTTGAGCTGGAGCGAGACCCCAGCTCTACTAAAAATAGAAAAACTAGCTAGACATTGTGGTGGGCGCCTGTAGTCCCAGGTACTCTAGAAGCTGAGGAAAGCGTATCACCTGAGTCCAAGAGTTTGAGGTTGCTGTGAGTGAAGATGATGCCACAGGACTCTACCCAGGGCGACAAAGTAAGATTATGTCTAAAAAAAAACCCCATGATTTACGTTCATTCAATGCATATAGGATGAGTTTCTACTAAAGGAAAAATACAGTGCCAAAAACATGGAGTCCGGGGGGGGGGGGAAACCATGGAGTCTGAAGATGAAAAGTCACACTTTCTGCCCCAAAGGAGGTTTAGCATAGTGGAAAGACACTTGTGAAAACAAAGTCCAACTCACTGGAGGGAGATATTGAATTTAGTAGGATCCTATAACATCCCCTTAGTTCCAGAAGTCTTTGTGGAGGAATTCTTACTGCAGAAAAACCAAATAAGACTTGTCAGGCTGGTGCAGTGGCTCACACTTATAATCCTAGTGTTAGTGCTCTGGGAGGCTGAGGTGGGTGGATTGCTCAAGAGTTAGAGCACAGCCTGAGCAAAAGCAAGACCCCATCCCTACTAAAAATAGAAAAACTAGGTGGGCATTGTGGCAGGCACCTCTAGTCCTAGCTACTTGGGAGGCTGAGGCAAGAGGATCACTTTCCTGTGAGCTCTGACGCCACAACACTCTACCCAGGGCCACAGAGGGAGACTCTGTCTCATACTGCAGTATGAAAGAAAGGGAAAAAAGCAAAATTATTGTCAGATAACCACACAAGCTTAACAGCCTTTGAATTTATGGGAAAGCTTAGTAAACTAATGTATCATCATTTACATCATCTGATAATATTTCATAAACCACCTCTAATTTTCAAACCAACCATTGCTTTTCATTTATGGAATTCACTAAAGCTGTTTCAGGCCCTAAAAAGAATTCAAGTATAAATATCTTCAACAGGAAAGAAAAACTAACAAGTTCCATTAGCACTGGGAGTGTTAACTTTTTTCTCCTTGGGTGTCAGAAGCTTGAGAACAGTAAATACTGTGTGATTCAAAAATACATTTGCTTTACGATTTTCTTTGGCCTTCAAATCCAGCTAACATTTAACTGATTTGAAGTTAACTTCTATCCTTAAAGTGGAAGCACATATTCTGACCTGATTTTTCTTCTAAAAAAGGGGTTTATACGAGGTAGCTCATCCTTGTAATCCTAGCACTGGGAGGCCTAGCTTGGAAGATTGCTTGAGTTCAAGAGTTCGATACCAGCCTAAGCAAGAGTGAGACACTGTCTCTAAAACTAGCTGAGCATTGTGGCACCCGCTGTAGTGCCAGCTATTGGGAGGCTGAGGCAAGAGGATCACTTGAGCCTAAGAGTTTGAGGTTGCTGTGAACTATGATGCCATGGCACCCAACCCAGGGGGAGAGAATGAGACTCCTTCTCAAAAAGGAGGGGAGGAATTTATGTACTTTTCATCCTGATAAGGGAATAGATTTATTTTAGGATATCCAAAGATGTATATATAGGTATTTCTGGAACACAAAGTTCAGGAGAGACGATCAGGCTGAGTTGTAACTGAATACAACTTTGAGGAATATTTTATGCTGCTTTAAAAAGTTGAAATTTCACCCTGATTGGCAACTACTGAGTCATGTTTCACAGAGTATGTAATGATCATTTTTACCTATTTATAAAGTCTTGATAGCAGCCCAGAGGAGGGGCTGGACAGGACGGGGACGATCATGCGGAGTCTTTCAGCTCCAAACCCGCCTTCCTCTGCTTTGCTCTCTGATGCTGGGGCTGAGAAACCACATTTCTGCTTTGCCAGATGGTTCTATGTTAGGCTCTGGCAAGAGGGTTTGCTAGGAGACTGCAGAAGTAGGGTAATCAACTTGTCCCAATTTGCCCAGAACTCTCCCAGTTTTAGCACTGAAAGTTCTGCATCCTGGGAGCCCCTTTCGGGGGGGCTGGTAACTGTCAGCAGAAGGGATTCTCTCCTTCCTACCTGTCTGCCGTTCTTCTGGGCATCACCCCAGCCACATCCTTTCACTCTGGCAGCAGCAGCAGCTGCAGTGCCTTCCTGTCGCAGCCCCTGAATCCAGGTTTTGCTTTTTTAACACTTGCAAAAAACAGCTGCGTCAGAAACATCAGTGCCTCTTCATCAGAATCTTTGCTTCCCAGCTCCAGCAGTGGTAGCCACTTCCTGTGGTTGGTACTTGTATAATATTTGAGAGCAGCGGTTCTTAAAGTGTGGTCTGTAGGCCAGCAGCAGCAACATCACCCGGGAAGTTGTTAGATAACAGTACAAATGTTTGGGGCTCACTCCAGGCCCCAGATCAGGCTCAACAGGGTGCAAGCTTTCTGGGTGAGTCTGCTAAAGTCTGAGAAGTGTTGTCTTTAACTCTCCTACCTTTTCGGTTATCTAGACAACAGCTTTATGCCATGTCAGCAATTCCTTACATCAAATTCCATATACAATAGAACCTCCAGAGCTGACCACCTCCCTACATTGACCACCACCTTCAGTGGCCCTAATTTTCACACACTGGACACGCGCCACATGTATGGCTAGTTCCTTATGTTGAGCACCTCTGTATGTTGACCAGTTTGTTACAGTCCCTTGGGTGGTCAACTTACAGAGGTTCTAGTGTACTTATATATTTTTGTTAAAATAACTGGTGTGGTTTCTGTCTCCTGAGGGAGCCCTGATTACTGCAAGAATACGAGTTAAAGATGAAGAATGTCCAAACCAGAGCAGTGGGTGTAGGTGTGGAGAAGTGGTGACGGAAAGAAGGCATGTAAAAGGTCTTGACTGCTGTTTGGAAAGAGGCAGGATTCTAGGATGACTCCCAGTTTCCCAGCTTAGGTCTCAGATGGACTGTGGTGCCCATTCCCCAAAATGACCATTGGGGGCTGGCAGTGAAGATGATCACTTTGCTCTCAGACTTGATTGGATCTCCATTAAAATAGTCAGGTTCAGACATCCCATAGGTAGATAGGGCCTGGAGCTCAGGAGAGGGCTGAATAGAAATGGAGATTGGGGACTATCAGCCCTGGGTGCTGAGCTGCCTGCCTGCAGCAACGTCTGCCAGGAATCTCCAGCATGACTGAGCGGAGGCGTAGGGTGACCCGTGGGCTGGATGCACCACCCGAGGACAAGAGTCAGAGTTAGAAGCAAAGTTAGATGGAGAGACTGTATGGGACAGTGAGAGCCAGATGGAACCTGTTCCCCTGCCAGCCCCTGCAGACGATACCCCGGAGGTCCTCAACAGGGCCCTTTCCAACTTGTCTTCAAGATGGAAAAACTGGTGGGTGAGAGGCATCCTGACTTTGGCCATAATTGCATTTTTCTTCATCATCATTTACCTGGGACCAATAGTTTTAATGATAATTGGGATGGGTGTTCAGATTAAGTGTTTCCAAGAGATCATCACTATTGGCTACAATGTCTATCACTCCTATGACTTGCCCCGGTTCAGGACCCTCAGCTGATACTTTCTACTGTGCATGAACTATTTCTTCTATAGTGAGACAATGACAGATTACTTCTTCACCCTGGTCCAGAGAGAGGAGTCTTTGTGGATCCTCAGTAAATACCATCGGTTCATTTCCTTTACTCTTGGACAGGATTCTGCATGTTTGTACTGCGTCTGGTCAAGAAGCATTATCGACTACAGTTCTACATGTTTGGCTGGACTCATGTAACATTACTGATTGTTGTAACCCACTCACATCTTGTTACCCACAACCTGTTTGAAGGAATGATCTGGTTCATTGTCCCCATTTCTTGAGTGATCTGTAATGACATCATGGCCTGTATGTTTGGCTTTTTCTTTGGTCGGACCCCACTGATCAAGCTCTCTCTGAAGCAGCCCTGGGAAGGCTTCACTGGGGGCTTCTTTGCTACTGTGGTATTTGGCCTTCTGCTGTCTTGTGTGATGTCCAGGTACAGTTGATTTGTCTGCCCTGTGGAGTAAACAACCATACCAACAGCTTTACTGTGGACCGTGAGCCCTTGGACTTGTTTCACCTGTAGGAGTACAACATTGCTGGGGTGATCCCGTCATTGGCTGGAAAACGGTCTGGATGTACCCCTTCCAGATTCACAGGGTCGCCCTCTCTACCTTTGCCTCACTCATTGGTCCCTGTGGAGGGGTCTTCGCAAGTGGATTCAAATGAGCCTTTAAAATCAAAGACTTTGCCAATACCATTCCTGGCCATGGAGGTATCATGGATCACTTTGACTGCCAGTATCTGATGGCCACCTTTGTCAACGTGTACATCGCCAGTTTTATCAGAAGCCCTAATCTGAGCAAACTGATTCAGCAGTTCCTGGTCTTGAGGCCAGATCAGCAGCTCCACATCTTCAACACTCTTCAGTCTCACCTGATCCACAAGGGGATGCTGACAGCTGCCACAGAGGACGAGTAGAGACCACCAGGGCTGGGAGAATAGGAGCAGGACTGGGTCTCCAAGGCAAGCTGGGTCTCCAAGGCAAGCCCAACGAGGGCTGGGTCTCCAAGGCAAGCCCTGCTGCCCTGACTTACACAATGACAAGGCTGCAACTCACTCTCTTTTTTGTTTTGTTTTGTTTTTGGTGGGGTGTTTTTTTATTTGTGGCTTCAAAAAACCTGTATATACAGTCTATGTGTTTCTGACTTGGGTTGTGAGTAAGCTGTAGCTTTGAGTTGGAAAGAAGTCATGGGGGTAAAACCATTTGAGTTTTTTAAACAAAAGTGTTCAACAATCTGGAAGACAAAGACGCCCAGCACAGGAGTGCATCTACTTGGTGGTACAAGACCCCATCAATTGAACTGTCCCTGGGCTCAGACAGACACAAATATTCATCTGTGTCTGACTGGTTTGGAGGGCTTCTGCACTGTGTCAGGGGTCACAGCTTGGCTGTCTTTGCTGTACTGGAGAACTTTTCACCTGGTCTTTTCTAGCAATCCCAGCTTGGTGCCTTGGGAGGGTTGCCTTCTGTAGGAAGGAGAGGTGGATACTTATTGATCAGATAAGTACTCTGTCCTGCAGAGTGTAAATTAGCTCTGCTTTATAGTATGGTTTTACCTTACTTCATCACAGACTGAAAGAAAGTTTCAGTTTTTATTTTTTTCAGAAAGCCTGAAAAAGTATTGATAATTTGGAGAAAAAAACCACACTGTACTATTTCAAGTGTATGCAGTAGAATGTACTGTAACTGAGCCCTTTGCCACATGTTTTCAGCTCAACTGTGTCCTGTAGGGAAATCAGCTAACCGTGTCACTTTCAGGGACGATGCCGGCCATGTCTGTGCTGTAGACTGCTGCTGCTGAGTCCTTTCTGGGGCCTTCCCTTTAGGCACGGAGCACAGGCCTGTTGATCATGTACCCTTTGCCTGAACACCCATGTAGCTGCTGTGTTGTGTAGATTTCACTCGTGTATATATCTGTGAATTTGTTTTAAGTCACTTATTTCTTACAGGGATGTTAGTTGCACCATGACTTCTTCACTGAAATCACAAAGCCCTGCTTAAAAGTATGGAAAACCTAACCTGATTAGAGGCTTGACTATTTTGAAGATTAAATGCACACTTTTTATATAATGTGACCAGTTTAAATGTATTTTGTATTTGACTGGGAAAAAAAAAAGAAATGGAGATTGGGATCTTGGCACCCATAGCACAGTGGTTATAAGTGCCAGCCACATACACTGAGGGTGGCAGTTTGAACCCAGCCTGGGCCTGCTAAAACAACAATGACAACTGAAACAAAAAATAGCCAGGCGCCTGTAGTCCCAGCCACTTGGGAGGCTGAGCCAAGAGTTCTTGGGCTTATGCTTAAGCCCAAGAGTTTGAGATTGTTGTGAGCTGTGATGCCACAGCACTATACCAAGGGTGACAATAGTGAGACTCTGACTCAAAGAAAAAGAAAATGTAGATTGGGGAATGACCAGCATATAAGTGGCAGCTGAAGCCATGGGCATGGATAAGCCCACACAAAGAGACCACGCAGCTTGAGAAAGATTCCCTAAGCTGAAATCACAGGATTAGAGACCAGAAAAGATACTGAGAAGGGCCAGGCCTGGTAAAAGAAGGGTATAAGAAGTTAGAGAAAGCAGGGGACAAGGGAGGTTCAAGAAGGTGGGTCAAATGCAGCAGAGAGACCAGGGAAGCATATTAACCATATTTTTTATTTTCTGGATGTTGATGCTTAAACATCTGGGGATAGGCTTGTCTGGGAGGGACTGCCCCGGCCCCATTAGCCAGTTCTCAGATATAGTAACCAATTTGCCTGCAAACATGCTTTTCCAATAAAATTAACCAATCAGACAGAGCCCAGGCCCCCACATCTCCTCCGTCAGGCTCTTATACTGGACCATTATCTACCTGTCCTAATCACCCCAGGACCAGGGCCAGACAACTAGGGGCAGCCCCTAGTCCCCAGAGCCTGCTGCAATTATTCGAAGTGGCCAATCCTAGGCCTGTGTGCCCACCTCTTTGGTTCCTTAACGTCAACACCACACTAAAGGCTTTTGCCCATGTTCCAGGCTCTCCCTACATCTCCTGACTGACTCTAGGCTTCCTTCTGTGGCCCCTCCTCTTGGGAACTGTGAGTAACAAACTATCTTCTTGATGGCCATTGTCTCCTCATCTGTTGGCCTTACTATACCTCATTTAATAATACATAATAGTTTAAGATAAGGGATAAGGGACTGAAATCCATTTAGCCATTAGGTATCAGGTATTTGAGTGGGACTGGTGCTATTATTTTTAAAATAGCTTTCCAGCTTCTGCAATACAAAAAGGTACACCAGCAGGAGTTTGGGAGCAGAACAGGGTATTGATTCCCCGTATCCATCATGGAGGGTCAGGGTATCAATAATCACTGATTCCACAATGTTAGTTTAGTGGAAATACAAGAAGCTAGCTTGCCCAAGGAATGTGCCAGGAAGGGTTAGATGCCTGATCGAGGAAAAACTGATGCTACAAAAATTCCGAAGAATGAGTCTTCGTACTCTAAGATATCAGCTTCCAGTGTTTAATGATTTAATCAATTAATTCAACAAATAACTGAGTTTCTGCATGCCCGGTATTGTTTTAAGTAGTGTGGCTACAGGGATGAATAAAATAGAGACAGTCACCACCTTCCTGGAGTTTATGTTCCTGGGGGAGAGAGACACAGAATGAAGACACAAACCTAGAATGAAATGTAAGCGCCACGATGAAAAATAAGGCAGAACAAGGGCACATAGAGGAACAGGGTGTGCTTTTGGTCAAGGAAGTCTTCTCTGAGGAGTTGCCATTTGTGCAGAGGCCTGAACAAAGTGGGGAGGTGAACCCCATGGAGGCCTGATGGAAGAGTGTTAGGATGGAAGGCGTCGTCTGTGCCAAGGCTCTGAGGGGAGACTGTCATTAGAGTCACAGCAGTGAGGGGCTGAGTGAGTGAAAGGAAGGGGAGGGAGGAGCAGTAGCAGGGGCCATAGCACCCAGCCCTTGAGGGCCATGGAGGGGCTTTGTGTTTTCTCTGAAATGTAGTTGAAAACCACTTGCAAGTTTCGGGCAGAGACACACATGATGTGATTCACAGCTTAAAAGGCTTCTTCCTCTTGCTGTACAGAAAATCACAGTGGCAGCCAAAGCGGGGAGCTGAGAGAGCACTTAGGAGGCGAATGCAGTTATAGGAGAGAGATGCTGGTGATTGGGATAATGATGATCTTATTGCTGCTATTTTTTCTTAGAACACTTTGATTCTCCTCATTTATAGCACTACACCATTACAACAAAGTTTCAAAGTTTCAAAGGGGTGTTCACCCCTCTGTGCCTCAGTTTACTAATTTTTAAAATGGGACTGGTAACTTCACTTGGGCACATACATGGACTGGCTTACCCAACACCAATCCAACCCCCTTCACACATGGCTCCTTGTGATGCAGGGATTGAAGACTTCTTTGCAGGTAGGTGGGGTCTTGTTTCTATAGTCTCACTAAAGCCATACAAATGGAATTGTCTGCACAGTTTCCAGAAACTTGTTCCGCAAGGGAGATATAGTGCCTTTCTTCCTTGCTTCTGTTGTCTGGAATTTAGGTGATGTCTTGAGCTTAGGCAACTATCTTGCACCATGAGGCAATATGCTAAGGGTAATAGACAGCATAGCATGTAGGAGTTCAGGTAATTGAGCTTCCTGCTCCTAGCTGTTAATCTTTGGCAACAGCTGTAATGAGATTGAATTCACATATAAAATTCACCCACTTAAAGTACACAAACAAATGATTTTAATATATTTCTAGTTGTACAACCATTACCATAATCAATTCCAGAATCAATTTTCTTCACTCCAATAAGAAATCTGGGATCCGGCTCGGCGCCTGTGGCTCAAGTGGCTAAGGCGCCAGCTACATACACCTAAGGTGGTGGGTTTGAATCTAGCCCGGGCCTGCCAAATGACAATGACGGCTGCAACCAAAAAATGGCCAGGCGTTGTGATGGGCGCCTGTAGTCCCCGCTACTTGGGAAGCTGATGCAGGAGCCTTGCTTGAGCCCAGGAGTTGGAGGTTGCTGTGAGCTGTGATGCCACAGCACTCTACCCAAGGGGACAGCTTGAGGCTCCTGTCTCAAAAAAAAAAAAAAAAAAAGAAATCTAGGATCCATTGGTGGTCACTCCCTACTCCCTGATGATACTCAGCCCTAGGTAACTACTAATTGACTTTCCATCTCTGTATATTTGTCCATTCTGGAAATTTCATTTAAATGGAATAATGTACCATGTGGTCTTTTGTGTATTCTTCCTTTTCTTAGCATAACATTTTTTTTTGAGACAGAATCTCACTCTGTCACCCTGGATAGGGTGCTGTGGCATCATCATCAGAGCTCACAGCAACCTCAAACTCTTGGACTTGAGCAATCCTCTTACCTCAGACTCTCAAGTAGCTAGGACTACAGGCACCCACTGTAACATCTACCTAGTTTTGCAGATAGGATCTGCTCTTGCTCAGGCTGGTCTCTAACTCCTGAGCTCAAGCAATCTGCCTGCCTGGGCCTCCCAGAGTGCTAGAATTACAGGTATGAGCCACCAGCCAGCCAGAATAACATTGTTGAGGTCATCATTTTATGGTTGTACTATCTTGTAGCTATTCATCAGTTGATGAACATTTGTGTTGGTTCCACTTTTTGGCTATTATGAATAGTTCTGCTGTGAAAAATTGTAAGCTTATGTACCCCCTGGGATTTTTGTTTTTAATACTAGAAAATAAATCCATGTCTTATTTGAGCCCAGTTATTATTTTTTTTTCTGTTACATGCAAGGCAACCTATTTCTTTCTCTCTCTCTCTTTTTTTTTTTTTTTTTTTTTGCAGTTTCTGGCCAGGGCTGGGTTTGAACCTGCCACCTCCAGCATATGGGGTTGGCACCCTACCCTTTTGAGCCACAGGCACCACCCTCTCTCTCTCTTTTTTTTAGACAGAGTCTCACTATGTTGCTCTCTGTAGAGTGTCTTCCTGTCACAGCTCACAGCAACCTCAAACTCTTGGGCTCAAGCAATTCTCTTGCCTCAGCCTCCCCAGTAGCTGATGCTATAGGCAGCTGCCACAACACCTGACTAGCTCCGAGCCCTCTCTCTTTTTTTAAGGCAAGCATGAAACAAGTTTATCAAGGAAGAGAAAGATAGGCTTACAGAATAAGAAAGCTTACAAAGCAGGATACATTCACCATAGACAGGGAAGGGGCCTTTAGTGCCAGGACAAGTAGGCAAAGAGGCCAAGGCAACCTATTTCGAATTAATTAAGCACATCTCTCTAAATGTTGCTCTGATTAAAAGAAAAGGTCATGGATAGTTCTAAGTTAGAGCCAGGCACATAATGAGCATTGTGAAAATGGGGATGTGATTACTATTAGTAGTTATATTTCCTAAAACATCCTTATAGCAGTATGTATATTTTTATGATTAAAGAAGTAATTGAGGCTTGTTAAAAATTTGGAAACTACACATGAAGAAAACCCCCCAAACCCCAAACTAAAAACACTCACGTGGAAATTATGAATTACTGATAATTCCAGTCATACTGAGACCAATTTAATATGTCCAGGAAATAAGAGAATGGAAGATGGTGGGAAATATCCCCAAATCCACTAAGCCATGTTGGCTGTTTCTTCCCTGGCCCGTGCTCCTTCCCGAGAGGATGTGGACAGCCTCCTTGAGCATCAGCCACGCCAGAGCGGCGCGCAGCTCGCTCCCTCCTAGCCCACACACTCTGCCCGTGGAAGGTGCAAACCCAGGCGGGAAAGAGGGAATCGAGGCCGAGAGAATCTGGCAAACACACGCTCCGTTCCAGACCTCTCCATCTTCTGGCTTCGAGTCTCATTGCACCACTCCAGGCTACTTTGGCAGAAAGGCAGAGGTATAATTCCTACGGTTCCCCCCCATATCCCCGCGGCCCCCCCGCCCCACGCTCTAGGAAGCCCTGATCTAGTCACTAAGGATTTCCTAGCAGTACCAGGAAGCCCTGTAGAAGCCAGCTTTATCATGGCAAGACCTAGACCCACACAGCGCCATCCAAGACTGGCCCCTTGAAGGAGTCACTGTTTCTGAAGAACCAGGTGTGAGTGATTTTACATCTGGAGGGCTCCAAGATTTCAGGAACTGTGAGAAGGAGCAGTGAAATTTGTACAGGAGTCAGACTGGGCATGCTTCCTCAGGTTTTAATCTTTATTTTAAAAATCATGGTGAGGTGGGGGATGTTGCCTTGAAGTACAGTTGCATAGATGGTGCACTGCACAAATTTGCTTGGTTTAGGTGGTGTATAGGGGCTGAAATGCAGCCTGTGCCCTTTCACTAGCTACATATCTTGATGTGGGGCTTTGTCCACCTAGACCTAAAGGAGGACACCTTTTCCTAATTTGCACAAGGGCATGATGCAGGCAGCTCAACACCCTGAAATAGCAGTTCTAATAGCCTTCTCTGACCTGACTATTCCTGCATCCTAAGTAGCACCCAGAGGTGCAGATGAGATTTGAGACCTAAAGAAATACAACAGTCAGTAGAATAAAAGAAGACCAGACTTTGAGGTAGGCTGAATAGTGACTTCCAAAGTTTCTATGTCCTAATCCCCAGAACCTGTTAATGATCTTGAGATGAGGAGATTCTTCTGGATTATCCTTCCAAGAGGGACACAGAAGTCGGTCAGAGGGATGGTAATGTGATGATGGAAACAGATTGAGGGATGCACTCTGAAGGTGAAAGAAGGGGCCATAAGCCAAGGGATGCAGGAGGCCACTCACCAGAAGCTGAAAAAGACAAGGACGTGTGTACTTTTCTCAGTGCCTTTAGAAAGAACCAGCCCTGCTGACCACTTGACTTTAGCCCAGTGAGGCTGATTTCTGGCTTTTGGCTTCCAGATCTACGAGAGAATAAATCTGTGTTGTTCTAAGCCATGGAGTTTGTGATGGTTTGTTACAGCAACCAAAGGAAACTAGTACTGAGGTGATGCTTCTCTTCCATGCTTGTATTTCCCAGAATGAAGGGCTTGAGTCTGAGATAGGCTTCTCTGGTCTCATGTCCTGATAAAGTTCAAGGTCACATCCCCCTGTTCTAAGTGTCTTATGCTCTGATATCCAGGTTAGAGTGCAGTGCTGTGAACATAGCTCACTGCAGCCTCAAACTCCTGGGGTCAAGCAAGCCTCCTGCCTCGGTCTCCCAAGTAGCTGTGCCACCATTCCTGGATAATTTTTTTTTTATTTTTAGAGACGGGGTCTCACTGTGTTGCCCAGGTTGGTCTCAAACTTCTGGGTTCAAGTGATCCTTCCTATCACAGGGATTATACCACACCTGGTCTCTAAGTGTTTTCTGTTAAGGCAGTCTATTCTTATGGTAATCTCTGTGAGGTGGGCATAGTCATGCCTCAGATTTATGGGTGTGGTAATAGATTCATCTAAGTCTTGACCTAAGCCTATTTCTCAAGAAGTTAGAAAGAAGAAAAATTTCGCATGGGGGCTCCATGTAATTTTCAGGAAATGCTGCATCTCAAGTGGTTTCACAGCTAGAATGAGGCTATAAAAAATGTATTCAAATGATTTAACACTGCAGAAATTCAAAATAGTGCTTACTGAGATGTCTGGTACATTTCTTATCAAAGGGTTGGGCCGTGCTCGGTGGCTCACGCCTATAATCCTAGCACTTTGGGAGGGCGGAGCAGGTGGATCATCTGAGCTTGAGTTTGAGACCAGCCTGGGCAAGAGTAAGATCCCCATCTCTACTAAAAATAGAAAAACTAGAGATCCCCATTTCTACTAAAAATAGAAAAAAATAGAAAAACTAGGCTTCATGTCAGGTGACTGTAGTCCCAACTACTCAGGAGGCTGAGGAAAGAGGATCACTGAAGCCAAAGAGTTTGACGTTATTGTGAGCTGTGATGCTACAGCACTCTACCCAGGGTGACAGAATAAGACTCTGACCAAAAAAAAAAAAAACAGCCCAGGAACATCTTAAAATAGGATTTCCTGAAATTCAGTGAAAACACAGATTGTGTTATTTTTAAGGCAAACTGCTTGTAACCACATCAGCGTCAAGAAATAGGGTTTGCCAGCCACTCAGAAGCCTCTCCATATGCTGGTCTCAATCCCTTCCTTCTACTAAAATTAACCAGAAGCTTGACTTTTATAGTAATCACCTCTGTGTTTCTTTATAGTAATAGATTGTCTATGTGTGCCTCTCAACCTTAGTCTTGCCATTTATTTATCCATTCATTCATTCATTTATTTATTTTAAGAGACAAGGTCTCACTCTGTCACTCAGGCTGGAGTCCAGTGGTGTGATCATTAGCTCAGTGCAACCTCAAATACCTGGGCACACACCTATAATCCTAGCATACTGAGAGGCTCAGGTGGGTGGATTGCCTGAACTCATGGGTTCGAGACTAGCCTAAGCAAGAGCCAGATCCCATTTCTAAAATAGCTAGGTGTTGTGGTAGGCACCTGTAGTTCCTGCTACTTGGAAGGCTGAGACAAGAGAATCACTTGAGCCCAAGAGTTTGAGGTTGCTGTGAGCTATGATGACATTGCACTTTACTGGGGTCGACAAAGTGAGACTCTGTCTCAAAAAAAAAAAATGCCTGGGCTTGGGTGGTCCTGCCACCTCAGCCTCCTTAATAGCTAAGACTACAGGCCTTTGCCACCATGCTGGGCTAATTTTTAATTTTTTTTTTAATTTTTCTTATTTTTAGAGAAATAAGAAGAGGGATGTGCTGTCACTGCTCACAACAACCTCCAGCTCTTGGGCTTAGGAGATTCTTTTGCCTCAGCCTCCCAAGTAGCTGGGACTACAGGCGCCTGCCACAATGCCCAGCTATTTTTTGTTGCAGTTTGGCTGGGCTGGATTCAAACCTGCCATCTTCAGGATATGAGGCCAGCGCCCTACTCACTAAGCCACAGGTGCAGCCCAAATTTTTAAAGACTTTCCCAGGCTATTCTTGAACTCCTGAACCCCTCAAGCAATTCTCCTGACTCAGCATCCCAAAGTGCTTGGATTATAGGCTGGAGCCACCACACTTTGCCTAGTTTTGCCCTTTACAACTTTTTTTCCTTTTTTTTTTTTTTTTTGAAAATTGTTAAGATTTTAATAAAACACAGTGAAAATATTCCCTTCAGGATGAAAGTGATAGTATTTACACACTGAAAATATATCCTTGACAACAGCCATTACTTGGGTTTAAAGTATGGTAGTGTAATCTTCCCAAAGGATATTTCTGATGTAAAAAGGAATCAGTAGTATACAGGCAATGTTCCACTCTCCTCTAGTAATGCCCTAAGTTTGTATACCTTTAGTTTCTTCTCAACCTTTCTTTTTTTTTTTGAGACAGACTCTGTTGCCTTGGGT
>CAUYTI010101426.1:0-15666 GCA_963575145.1 Galago senegalensis
ACTCCCTCCATTCCTCCCTCTGCTCTCCCTTCCCCCATCACCCTCCCTACTCCCCTCTCTCTGCTCTCCCTTCCCCCACTGCCCTCCCTCCTGCCCTCTCTCTCTCTACTCTCCCTTCCCCCACTCCCTCCTTCCCTCCCTCTGCTCTTCCTTCCCCCACTGCCTTCCTCCTCCCCCTTCTCTGCTCTTCCCTTCTCCCACTCCCCACCAGTGTACTAGGTCATTAATTGTCCTCATATCAGAATTGAGTACATAGGACTCTCGCTTCTCCATTCTTGGGATTCTTTGCTAAGAATACTGACCAAAGAGAACTGTTGACTTTTTCTCTACAAAACCTGGCCTGGTCTTTGCCATCTTAGTAATGTCTCCACCCACGTCATTGCTCCTGCCCCAATCTAGGGCTGTGTCAAGTCCCTCGTTCTGTCAGACTCCAGGTCAGCAAGTCCAGTGGCTCTTGTCTATCACCCCCCCATCTTTGTGTATTTATCCCGGAACCTCCATCATCTCTCCCACTCACCCACCATCATGATTTTACCAACATCCTCTCTGCTTCCACTCCTACAACTCACAATCTGTCCGTCACACAGCAGTCTGAGTGATCTTTTAAAACTTAAATCATGTCACGATCATGCTTAAAACCCAGTAGTAGTTTCTCATCATATTTAGATGATACTCAAATTAGTTAATAAATCTTTTAGAACAAAATTTGATTTGGATCCTGACCACTTTCCCGCCCATCAGAAGGTGTTAAATGCCTCGTGCTGGATTGTACCCTGGGATGTGATTTCACATGTTTCTTTATCTCCACACATCTCTGTTATCTTGTGTTTCTACCTAAAGGCTTGATCTGATTACATTGTTGTTGTTTTGTGGGGTTTTTTCTGTTTTTTTTTCTTCTGTCTTTTCTTTTCTCATAATAAAGGCACAAAATATGGGATTATTACTTTTTATAATGTTAACATCAGGGTGAACATTTAGATTAATAATGTTTAAATTTATTCGCCTAAATATTCTGTTAAAAAGTTCCATATCAAGTTTTCTCCTAATGTGTTAGTATCCACTGATGGTTGTAGAGCAGATCCATTAATTCATTAGGTAAAAGTCTATCTATTATATGACACAGATCAGTCCACAGTGGCTTACTTCAAGGGGATTTTTTGGTGGGTCTCTAAAAGCTATGTATACAGATTAGTGCTGCAGTGTTTAATTAACAACCAACCTCCCAGCCCCAGCCTAATGGAATTTTATTCTTTCGTTAATGTAATGGACTTTGAGTTACTTGTAAATGACCCCACACAATTGATTCTTCCCATTAGAGAGTACCGTTCTTCTGGATATTATTTTTGTGCATCTATAATGCAATTTGTGTTTGAAAGCACTTTTATTTTGCTTTCATTATCCAGCTGTTCTTTTTTAATTCTGCTTTCATGCAGGGCAAATATGAAATCAGATAAGTTAAGAAACTAGAGAGTAGCTTATACTTTAGCTGAGGCACCAACAAATATTTGAGTGAAATCAACCTACAGAATCATTCCAATTGGTCATATTTGATGAACAAAATGAAATATGTTGATATGATAAAGTTTAAGTGGGAGGTAGATAAAATGGTCATGGAGGGGATCTCTGAGGCAGGGACACCATCAAGGCAAAACCTGGATTGAGAAGGAGTTGGTCATACAAAGGGCAGCAGGATGGCATTCTAGGCAGAGAGAAGAGTCAGATAAGATAAACAATATTTTATTTTATCATATGGAACAAATGGTTTTACTGAGAGCTTCGGGCCAGGATACTTTTGCTCTTAGGATGAACTATAGATGGCCAGAGCAATTCCAGGCCACCACTGCTCTGGACAAGAACAATAGATACTTCCAATAAAATCAGGTATTTCGAAAGAAAAACATTAAGAGAAGATGGCAAAGGGGCCATCATTTGGGCCACTTGCCTTTAGATGAGGAACATGGCCTTGAAGTTGGCTGAGGTGTCTGTGTCACTATCCCTGCGTCCTCATCCAGAGGGATGGAGGGACGGTCGGCCACTGAGGAGTAAAGTGCTGTCCACTTTCAGGGACGTTGACTACATTGCTGCTCTGCTGAGGACTTCCAATTACAAGGTCAGCTCCCTGGCACACTCCAGTGCACCAGGTCCTGCCTAGAGGCCTGTCTGATTCTCTCACCGAGCCATTTAACAGATATCCCCAGTATGATTTCAGACTACCATTGCTCTCAAACAGATTTAAGCCAAACCCAGGAGTACAGAACATAGGCATCACCAAGGAAAATGCGTATGAACTCAATGTTGATAAAGACAGATAGTCTGATGGTCAATGGAAATGCAAAGTCTTTTCAAGACAGGGGAAGCTAGAAATATGTAAGCAAAAGTGTCACTTTCAAATTCACTTGATGCTTTCTCTGGCATAGTTGGGAAGATAATAGATTGGAATGAGATTACAATGATTAACTGCTGGCTGCACTCCTCTTAAATACATCTCATTATCCATTGTTTCCCCAATAATCTCTTTTCTCCTTTATCTCTCTCCCACACCTCCTTCTGCCTGGGTCACGCTGCATTCACACCCCTTTCTCCCTGCTCCCTGACAACCGCCCTAAGCTCTGCTCCCCTCCAATTTTGCATTCCTTTAAAGTTTATTATTACAGGGGGTAAGATCTCAAGGCAGAGCTGATGTGTGTTTCCTTCCACTGAGGGTGTTAAAAGTGGTGAGAATTCAGTTTAACCAGCAGCAATGATTGCTCACACTGCAAAACTCCTATTCACATAAACATTTGGCCTTATTCACTTGTTTAATCCTCATATCGATCCTTTGATTAGTTACCAAGATTCCCATTTTGCAGATGATGATGATGACGCACAAAGAGAACATGTCCCCAAGTGGAGGGTGACAGAGTAAGATCTGAAGAACCAGAATTCTTGCTCAGAACCACGACACCTGACTGGTGGTGGGGTAGTGAGGGTGCACAGAAGCTCCTGTAAATACACCCCAAGTTCCACGCAGACCACATTGCTAGGCGAACCGGGAGCCGCTCAGCTTCCAGCCTGCTCTCAGTGTGCTCAGCTCTCAGAATTCAGAATTAACTTGCTGCTTGGTCACACAGCTGCAGCCACAAGATTGTAAAATGACTGTGAGGAAAAGAGAGAGAGTCTGGAATGGGCCGACTGCAGTGTCCTCAGGGCAAGACCCGCAGGGTCATCTGGTGTTTGCTGTGACCTCCAAGCAGGTCCTAGGACTGGCACCAAGCTGGCCTCTGCTACACACCCCTTTTACTTACTCCCTTCGTAAGTTGCTCAGTGTAAGCTGAGAAAGATGCGTTGAGACCTTAGTCCACTGTCTCCTCTGCTGCCAGCACTTCACAAAGCCTTTCTCTTCTTCACCAACTTCCCTGTGGCATTTGGTTCTCCAGCAATGGACAGATAAACCAGCATTCACCAACAGCCAGTCAGTAAATATTAGTTTCTTTACCAGTTTTTTTTCTTTCTGAACCTTCCAAAATGATGCTTACACTTGACTAATTCACTCAATAGATATTTACTGAGTACCTCCAATTTACCAAGCAACTTTCTCCACACTAGGGATGACGTGCTGACTAAGGCAATTATGTGAATATCTCTCACTATGTCGTGCTTGTGATATTTTTCTTTGCCTGAGTGGCAGTCGTGGAGTGATATCCTAGCATTTCCCACAGCAGGGCCCACACACTGCAGTCAGGGTACAAACTCTGTGAACATGGGGTGTCCAAAAAGTCTCCACATGCCCCCCCCCCCAAAGTTGCATAACCACAGATACCTGGGAACATGTTCTCCGTGACTGGGAGAGAAAATTTTGTATGGGAAGAGAAGAGGCGATCAACACAAGGAGAATATTTTGTAAATAAAGGCACACTGAGATATGATGTCCCATTTTCCCTGTGCGTGGCTCCCTGAGGACACCCGGTATTGGGCACACTATTTTTTTAATTAGATTGTGTTGGAATTTCCACATAAGTAAAGTGTGGGGGAAGGATAGTGCTTGCCTGTTCAAGTTGGGGGACCATTAATGGGTTAATCCCTGTAAGTCACTTAAAACCACCCTGGGCATCTCTGAAGGGCTCCCTTTCAGGCTATTCTTAACTCCCGCTGTTCTCCTCCCCTGATCCACACCCCAGATGCTGTTCATATCTGATTTCCTCAGTAATTATTTGTTGAATAGATGGCCACAAAGAAAGGGGAGACACCCCCCAGGACTGCTAAAGATAATGCTATTTTTTGAAAGTTCTTTCTGCTCAACTAATTTGCTTTGATTTTTATTTCTTTAGCACCTAATGCCAAAAACGGTCTTTACATTTACGAAGGTCTTCTGTTGGCCTTTATGGAGTATTAGTAAAAAATGAGCTTTTGTCATTACTCAAGTAATGAATAAAAGTTCAGCCATTGCTGGAGAGACTGGAACTCAGAAGGGGAAACGGTTATTCTTTTTTCCTCGTAATGAACCTATTTATCTGAGACTAGACCACTGTGTCTTCAGTATGAAGTCTGTGACTTTTGAATAGTTTTTTGAATTTCATTCCTTTTCATTCCCTCAAACATACTATTATCAGTCTTATTTATTCCTCATTCTCTTTGAGAAAAAATGCTTTTTCCCTAATGTCCAAGAAAACCTTATTTCAGACTATTTTTTTTGTGTGTGTTAGCAAAATCACATTGCCCTTGCCAGAGAATTTGGGGGGACATATTTAAAGTTGACTTAAATTAGTTAATTATACAAATTCCCCAAAGTTGAAAGAATTCACTATAAAAATTCAATTTCATCCAAATCACCTCTAGGAATGTTCGTTGCAAGGCAAGCTCTCAAGGGCTCCATCTGCATTTATAGATAGCATCAGGAAACAGAGCTTTGCTAACTGGTAAGTCTTCTGTGACTAGATTGAACTGGAAGCACAATGTGAATCAGCTGTTTAATGTGAGGGATTTCAGCAAGGCATCTATAATGGAGTAGAAAACATTTTTTTTTGGCAGATATGCCACAAGTATATTCATTTAATCAAACACTTATTGAACATCTACTAGGCATCCTGCCAGGCATTAAAAGGGTGCTGAGATAAAAGATGATAATCGTATATGCTCTGCTTTAAAGAAAAGTTGGGGGACGCACGTATCCAAATTGGTTATTTATCTTCTCATGAGGAAATGGTAGTGACAGAGATGTGCAGCATGCAAACATCTAACAGCCCAGTGGGAAGAGCTAAGGAGACTTCTCAAGGAGGGAACGCTAACACTGAAGATGTTAGTATGACAAGAGCTAGCTAGACAGAGTTGGAATAGAAGCAGTCCAGGCCACGTGCGGTGGCGCTCATGTGCAATCCTGCACTCCAGGAGGCCGAGGCAGGAGGATCACTGGAGGTCAGGAGTTTGAGACCAGCCTGAGCAAGAGCAAGACCCCATCTTTACGAAAAATGAAAATATCTAGGCATAATGAAGCTATTCCAGAGGCTGAGACAGGAGCATTGCCCAAGAGTTTGAGGTTGCAGTAAGATATGACATTACTGCACTCTTGTTAAGGGACAAAGTGAGGCTCGGTGCCACCCCCAACCGCCATAAAAAGATACACATGCAGAACATATTACTAAACCCTGCTTAGTAAAATAAAAGGGAAACAGCACAACCCCACAGATGTCATGATGAGCAGAACAGAATCACAAAATTGTCTTTAGTTTTGGCTCTAAAATAAGTAAATATAGACAAAATGAATATTCACTTAGGAACTAACTGAAATGACAGAAAAATTAGACATTTTGTAAGTACATGTGAATGCATTTTTGGATAATTGATACCAGAGAATGAATTATACGTATTTCCTGCCAACTGCTGTCCTAACGCCAGTGTTGGAGATGAAGTCAGAATGTCCACTGTTGGTTGTGTATTTCTGCTGCGTTGACCAACTATACAAAACTAATCAATACAGAGTTCTGATATGGTTTTCTGATGACTGCAGAGACTGCATATATCTGTTTGTTGACTATTGGTGTTCACAGTTTCCACTAATATTCCACCTCTGGCTGAATTAGATGCTATTTTAGTTGGATATTATTTTCCCCCAATGAAAAAAAAATTACTACCTTTTATTTTTAATCTAGGAACAACTGGGTCAGGTGCAATGGCTCATAACTGCCGTCCCTGTATTTTGTGCAGCCAAAGTGGGAAGATCAAGACCAAGCTGGGCAGTAGTAAGACCTAACTTTTCCTACAACATGAAAAATAATGATAATTAAAAGAACCTATGAACTGTTGATACTTATTTTATTTATTCCTTACAAAAACCCTAGTAGAACCCCTATTGGAGCTGGAACATATTCTTCTTAGCAAAGTATCTCAAGAATGGAAGAAAAAGTATTCAATGTACTCAGTCTTACTATGAAACCAATCTATAGCTTTCTTAGGAAAACTATAACCCAACTATAGCCCGAAAAGGAGGGGAAAGGAGAGAGGGAGGAGAGGGGTAGGGAAGGATGGGTAGAGGGAGAGTAACTGGTAGGACCACACCTACAGTGCATCTTACAAGTGTACATGTAAAATTTACTAGGTGTAGAATATAAATGTCTTAACACAATAACTCAGAAAATGCCCTGAAGGCTACGTTGACCAGTTTGATGAAAACATTTTGAATTGTATATAAAACCAGCACATTGTACCCCATGTTTGCATTAATGTACACAGCTATGATTTAATAAAAAAAAAAGAAAGAAAGAAAAGAGAAGAAAATAGATAAGTAGAGCGAGAATTGAAAGGAAGGGGATTTCAAGGAATGTCTCTAGGAAGTGACTGTGAGCTTCCTTCTGAGGACACCTTTAACCTTCACTCTTCAAATCTTGGGGAGAGAGAACAAAACAGACCAATTGTCTCTGGTCATTTTTCTTTTGTTATAATTTGTCACTCAGTTTTCCCCCCTTTTCTTTCAAATAAATGTATTTGTTTAAATCAAGCAGAAAAAGGGATAGGACTCAAAATGTATTCTATGGTGCCCATGCACCTCACACATGCCTTAAAGAATCAGTAGCAAAGGCTTTAGAGCCTCGTGGACTTGGGTTTAATTACAGGTTGTCCTTTTTCCTGGCTATGTAGCTCCAGGCAATCACTTAACTCTCTCTCTGCAGTCTCCTCCCCATGAAATCATGCTTTGTAAAATTAAATGCAGTGCTCTAAAAACATTGCATAAAATAGGTAGCTTGTAAAATTATTTCTTTGTACCTTTTTCCTGCATTATTATACATAGGTAAGTCTATGAAATAATGCATTGAAATATTTGTAATTTTTTTTTAAATGAGAAATAACTGAGACCACGAGATTAGTAAAATAGTTAACATTGTATTATTAGAACAAAGCATAAGTAATATTTAAGTTTTAAATTTATGCCCCCAAAGTTTATTCTTTCTACTTTTGTATACATTAGAATACATTTATTAAAAATAGTTTATTGCATTTGTGAAATGTTTATCTGAGCCAATATTTTGGTTAATATTTTGTATATTTATTTTTTAATTATAAAATCAATCTTTTGAAGTAAGTAGGATTTTGTCCCTATTTTGTAGATGAGAGAATTTACGTTTAGAGAAGTCATTGAAGTTGGCCAAAGTCACACTTTAGGAAAGTATTGGGCAACTCAGGACACGGGATACATACTTGAAAACAGATATGTCTGTGATCAGTCTATTTTGTCAATTAATTTTAAGACTTATAAACATGCTATAGGATTACAAAATCAAAGTTGAAAATTGTTTGTAAGTATCTATGATCCTACATACTCGGGTCCATCCAAAGTCTACCATCCAGAGTGTGCAGAGTATACAATTGCTTGTAAGTATCTATGATCTTGTATACTCGGGTCTAACCACAAGCATACAAACTGATTTGCCCCATTAAAGCAAAAGAAATAGATAGAAAGAAAAACAGAGTAATTCAGTCTCACTGGGGAGGCTAAAGCAGTGGCCAGTCAGCAATAATAAGGCAGAAGAACAAACCCCAGGAGGCCAGTTCAGCAAGGACCTCGCTGCTGTCAGTGCTAAGCCGCAGCTCACACAGCTGAGGGCCTCTCCTGCCCTGCACACAGGCACCCCCAAAGCACATTCCCTCACACCCAGAGAGTCTTCACTGCCTCTGAGGCTGCTGCTGGCCTCCAGACTGATTCTCTGTCCACTGCAGGCCAACTTCAGAGGAGGCTGGCAAAGCAAGTATCAGGCAAATTGAGATTCCATTGTTGGCATGTGCTCTACCTCCCTCCATCCTCAAGCAAAGAAAAATAATAACGATTTTGAGAAATGTTACAGCCCAACCAGGTTCATTGCCCACTGCTTAAGATGAAGCCAATATGACCAGGTGTGGTGGCTCATGCCTGTAATCCTGGCACTCTGGGAGGCGGAGGCGGGTGGATTGTCTGAGCTTAGCAGTTCTAGATGAGTCTGAGCAACAGCAAGACCTGGTCTCCACTAAAAATAGAAAAACCAGGTGGCATGGTGACAGGTGCTTCTAGTCCAGCTATCTGGGCAGCTTAGGCAAGGGGATCACTTGAACCCACAAGTTTGAGGTTGCTGTGAGCTAGGCTGATACCACAGTACTCTAGAATAGGCAGCAGAGTGAGACTCTGTCACAATAAATAAATAAATAGGAAAGGAAGAGGAGGCTGACACACTGAGACAGCCAGTGCTGCAGCAGAGAAAGTGTTTAATATCACAGGCACCACGCAGGGAGGAGATGGGAGGACTTACTCAAATCCATCTCCCAGAAAATGTGGGACAAAAGGTTTAAAACCGGGTCTGCTAGTTGGCTGGGTTCAAGGCACAGCCCTGAGAGTGTAGAAACTGTTTTCTCTGCTGCATCAGTTCTCAGGTCGAGGGTCAGTTCCTCAGTATGGGCCACTGGTCTGGGTGGGTAGGTCAGTCCCCTGGATTGCAGGGTCTGGAAGATATCTCAGAAACTATGCTTAGGTTTTGAAAAGGTGATGTTGCCTACAGAGAAAGTCAGAAGTCTTCATGACCACCAGCTGTGTGACTCCAATATAGCAATTACAGAGAAGCAAACCTGGGGACAGTGACTAATTTGACTAATTACTGTAGAACCTCTGTAAGGTGACCACTGAAAGGACCTAACAGACTGGTCAACATATGGCAGTGGTCAATATAAGGAACTAGTTAGGCCGACTGTGCTGATACACGTAGGTGTGTCCAGTGGTCAATATAAGGAACTAGTTAGGCTGACTATGCTAATACATGTGGGTGTGTCCAGTGGTCAATATAAGGAACTAGTTAGGCCGACTGTGCTGATATACGTGGGTGTGTCCAGTGGTCAATATAAGGAACTAGTTAGGCCGACTGTGCTGATACACGTGGGTGTGTCCAGTGGTCAATATAAGGAACTAGTTAGGCCAACTGTGCTGATACACGTGGGTGTGTCCAGTCTGAGAATCAGGTCGATTTCAGGAGGTAGTCAATGTAGCGAGGTGGTCTACTCTGGAGGTTCTACGGTATTATCAAACAAACAAGGGGATGGGGCATTATTTTTAGCTAAGCCTTAGCACGGTTTTAGGCCCTTACCGCGGTTCTTGCTTTGCACTCCTTTGTTAATTTGTAAAGTGCGGTTTCAGAAGGAGTTCTCCCTCACAAAAGGGACAAACACCTTCTCCACCACACAGGCACGATCCTTAAGCAAAATAACACTTTTATTTTAAATTTGTGCTCCCCACTCCTTTCTGTAATATATTTGACAGCACCTCGACTTAACAAAAAAAAGACTGAGTCGATGAAGAGTGTACAAAATCATTCTGAGGCACGTTTTCATCGATGTGTAAGTTATTCTTGTTTATTTTTTGTATAACCTGAGAATTTTGGAAAACTTCATGACTCAATATCAACAACAAATCCCCAAACATTGATGAGTAATATTCGTAAGACACTCAGGTTATAGTATTAATCAGTCAAGTGATTCATGTAGTTCTAAGAGTTTAAAACCAAAAGTGTTATTCAAAGTTGATCATCTTACCCCAAAACCTTCATTTGCAAATAAGGAGAAAAAGGTCCAGAAATGGAAAGTGAATTTCCCCAAATCTAATAGGTAGAGACAAAATAAAAATTTTATTTATCTTTGTATATAACATGCCTGTCACAGTATGTGCTTCTTGAATTAAATTGGCTTCAGCCGGGTTTTTGTGCTTCCTCAACTTTTCCATCGTGGATGGTATAATCCTGTGGGCTTTAACTGAGCTTTTCACATTTTTATCATATAACAATATAAACTGAAATGACATAGTTAAGCTAAAGTCTATGTTGACAGCACAAGATGAGTTATCAAACTCTTGAGCTCACCTCTGCAGAGGGAACACTTACCATTTCCATAGCATATTATATTCTGGGGCTATCTAACTGAATACTGTTGTCAAGAAAATATGAATTTAAAATAAAAGAAAGGAAGGAAAGGGAGAAATGGAAATCTATAGTGTAAGGCAATGGTGGATTCAGTGAAGTCATGAAGCAGGGTATAGAGTAGTAGCTGAAGTTTATTTGGCACCCCAGTGATGGTGGGTTGAGACTCAATAGGGGTCAGCCCCAAAGAGCAAGAGTGCTGATCCTTTAAAGGTTAGGGAGGGTGGGAGGGGGAGAGTGTTACTTTGTAGGTAGGTTCCAGCTGGCTTCCCTCTGGCTGAGACTGTTCTGTTTATTTATGGTTTAGCCATCCCTGGAGCCACTGTGTTCACTAGTTCCTTGTTTTTTTTCTGGCTAGGACCCAGAAGGGGGTGGTTTTAGCAGAGGCCACTGGACAGCCAAGGTGGCGCCTTATGTTCAAAATGGAGTGGCCTATGCGTGCTCTGTTTTTTGAGTTCCTCTGAGCAAACCTATCATATAGCATCTTATGCACACACAAAATATGTGTATGTATCTTCAATATTTTACTAATCACAACCATTACTCCCGGCAGAACGGGGACTAAAGGCCCCGTTCTTGGTGAGAGAAAACACCCTCAGAAAAAGGGAAAATTAGAGAAATAAGCTGAGAAAAATGGAATAAAAGCAGTTTAACTAGTTTACCTTTAAACCAGCAACTAAATTCCTTATCTGAGCAGTTCCTGCTATTTCTAGAAGCCTGGGCTGCAAAGGATACAGCTTACAAACACCCCTGCTGGGTCTGTAAGCACTCTGAAGAAGAGAATGGCCATAGAAGGAATCTGTGTGCAAAGCCTGGGAAGGAACATCAACCAGGCTGCCCCCTGCACAGTCAATAGTCAAAGCAAAGCCCATTGTGGGGATTTATATTATGGCCAAGTCAGAGATCAAGAGAACAGCTGGAGCCCTGAAATGTGGGCAGGGGGGCTTGTACCCTAATCAACAGAGGAAGACGCCTCTGGGGTCGAGTTCAGAGGAAAACTCCTCTTTGCCATCAATTCTTCAAAGGAGACTGATGCTGTGGTGTCTATTTTACAGAGGACTAAAGGGGATTAACCTCCCCCATGGAATCTGTGTGTTATCACAGTCAGGAGGCTGCCCCCACATAAGGCTCAGGTTCTAGGTCTCTCAAGACTGCCCAGACCCTTAAAGTTAATGATTAGAGATAGAATAAGAACTAACATGGTTACTCAGAGAAACTGCTGACATTTTTGTTCCCTTCCTCAGCTTACCCTCTGGGCTAAACGAGATAATAGCCTTAAATAAAAGCTGAGTGGAACAAGCACTCAGGGTCACTGGCTGGAACCCCACAAGCTAGCAGTGGTCCCCTGTGTTTCCCACCTTTGAGAACTCTGTTCTGTGTGTCCCATCTCTTTATTTCTGTGCTTTTGACTTCACTGTTCCTCCCTCAGTTGCCACCAGATCCACAGGTGTTAAAGGACCCTGCCCCCGGGGTGGGATCCCAGCTATTACTACAACTGACAAACTTTCCACATCAAAGAATGTTGAAAGATACAATCTAATGCTCAAAGATTAGTATTAAACCATCTTAAGAAGAACCAAACATTTTCACACAGATATACAATATCTGTGAGGGAAAAGTAGAGTCAAGATCACATCCTACACGACAGATATTTAGTAACTGAAGAGCTCAAATTGCCTTGTTTTGAAGCCCTCCCACTTACACCATGACGCCTTGCCTAAGAGTAAAGGTACAAGAAGTTTGTTTAAATTAAATTCTTTTTTTTTTTTTTTGAGACAGAGCCTCAAGCTGTCCCTCTGGGAAGAGTGCTGTGACATCAGTGACATCATAGCTCACAGCAATCTCCAACTCCTGGGCTGAAGCGAGTCTTCTGCCTCTGCCTCCCAAGTAGCTGGGACCACAGGTGGCCGCCACAACGCCCGGCTATTTTTTGGTTGCAGCTGTCATTGTTTGGAGGGCCCAGCTAGATTCGAACCTGCCACCTTAGGTGTATGTGGTTGGCACCTTAGCCACTTGAGCCACAGGCACCAAGCCTTAATTCTTTATTTAAGCAATGATCTTTGATATTAATAGCTACTAGCTCCATGAACCTAACCCACATGTATATACACATAGAATATTATGTTCTTTGTAATACCAGATGATTGGTGAACCTTGCCTTAACATTATAGGGAGTCTGCTAAGGGCATGAGATTCATCCCTTGCTCTCACTCAGCCACTCCCACGATGGCAACAGTTCAGTTTTATAGAGACACTGAAAACAGTTGCTGTGATTATTTTAAAAAATGTCTTTTCAAGAGGTTCTCAAGAAGCTTTATTATTCCATCCACAAGTCTTCAGTTCTAGTGTGTGCCATTGGATAGCTATGGCAACTGGAGTTGGGATGTTAGCCACAGATTCTTTGAGCTCCAATTTAAGGTCTCTGCCTGCATAAGCAAAATATGTGGACTCCTCCGCCATCATATTCTAATGCCAGTCTTGCCATAGCAAAGACCAAAATTATCTCAGCTTTGATTTTAGTCCCACACAACAATATTGCTGTTCTTTCTATCTTATTTTATTTTTTATTTTAAATCATTATTGATATATAATAATTGTACATACTTGCAGGATATGTGTGATATTATAATACAAGCATACAATGTTTAATGATCAAATTAGGGTTACAGGGAAATTCGTCACCTCTAGCTTTGGGTAAGGAACATTCTAATTCCACTTTTTAATTATTTTGAAATATATAATAAATTTTTGTTAACTTTAGTTGTCCTTTTGTGCTTCCAAACACTAGATCTCATTCGTTCTAACTGTATTTTTGTACCCATCAACCATCTCCCCTTAATCTCCTTTGTCCTGACTTTTTTCTCATTAAATCATTCACTGAAAACTCCGAGAAGGTAGTGGGTGCTGGGCTAGAGAGAGCAGATGTATGATGTGCATGCTTCTACTTCTGCAACTAGGCCCCAAGACAGACATCACTAATCAACCGTGCCACATCTCATAGTACGATCTTGATCTCTTCAACACTCCGTCCTAGGAAGCTACTACATGGGAATTGGACTGCAAGTTGAAACCTATTTAAAACCTACTTACGATTCCCTGGGTGTGGCAATTGATAAATAGAAAACACCCTGACCAACCACATAGACTGACCAGGAAGTCACGGGATACAGTGCAGGACTTAATATGTTGTCATGGGTTTGAACATTAAAGTGAAAACACACAAGAAAAGTAGGACTTGGGAAGGAAGACTCCAGGTAACAAGGGCTTTTCTCGGATGAGGTAAAGCCCATGTTTAGCCACAGAAACCAACCTGGTGAAATGGAGGTGGGTAAAAGGGCACTTCTCTGAGGCTGAAGCCAAGAAAAGTACCTAATTAATTAGCCCTGAGAGGCCCTGACTTTTCTGGGCAGTAACAGTGCACTTACGTGTGGCTGGGAACAAGAAGTTGTGGGGAATTTGGATGCATCAAGGCATAACCAGCTCCTGGAAACCAGACAAAAGGTTTGGTATTTCATTCTCTAGGCAATGTGGATGCATTTAAGATAACAGATTCCTAATAGAGAAAGGTCACTTTCTTGGCTTCGTGGAGGGCAGATTAGAAGGACAATTGGGAGAAGGGAAACCTGTAGGAGGCTTTTGTGCTAATTGAGAGGAAGAACAAGGGCAGTGATCATTCAGAAGAGTTTTTACGAAGTGCTAAGCGGTAGAACCTGATGACTCAGTCCCTCTAGTGAGGAATGGAAAATAAGAAATCTAAATGAATTCTAAGCATATAACTGGAGTCTTGTCTCTTTCCCTGAATTTCATGTTTTCATACACTGATCTCAGACTTTACCTCCCATTACCATCGTACCTAATACTCTAAGCTCCTGGAGTTCCCGTCCCTACTAAAACCTCAACATTTGACATTATCCTTTAAGAGTCTCTTCCATCTTGGACTTGGTTTGGACCCAATGCTACTGGAACACATGACCTGATCATGTTTTCTCTGGGTGGCTTCATCTAGCCACTAGTCTTGAATTTTTCCTATAGGCACCTTTTATAAAAATCCAAGACTCAAAAATCTAGCTTTCTTCTGGAATTACAACCCTTAGTCTTGGGTTTACATGATCTGTGTGTGAAGGCTTCTCATCTTTCCTCCCTTGAATTTTTAGCCTATGCAGTTACCACCTTATCCTGCAGCCTTTGAAAGGAATACTTCTATTAAAAAATGGGAAATAACCTGTCTTTACAACAATTTTTTTTTATTAAAGGATAAGAATGAGACAACAGAGGCAAGCAACTACCTAGTAAATGTGCAGGTACTATATTTTACTTTTATAAGTATAGTCTGCAGAATCATAAAGCTATTATAGAGAATAATGGAGAATAGTTACCATCATCTCCTGCAGACAAGTACCTTGAGGGGAAAAACTAAAACCTCTGGTTTCCACGGAGGAGAATGCATCATCTCCTGTCAATTAAGCTTTCCCTGAATTATTGACTGTAGCTGCGGATAATTTGTTTAAAACATGGCATGCATTTACCAGCTATTAGGAAGCAAATAGAAATTGTCTTATAACTCACTGCAGGCTTTTCCAGCCAGGTCATTCCTAATGCCTTCATTTTCAGGTCACCAGCACACATGTAGGCAGAAGCCAGGATTTTCTAGTGCTCCGAATGCCATGATTGGGCCAACTGGGGAGACACTAGAACTATTTAAGAATAGTTATTTTTTTGAGAGTAAATTCTAACAAATAAGCTTAAGAGAAGCAGAATTGTTTCTTGTTTCTGTGTCACTTACATGCACAAAACGTGCTGGCCACAGTCATTCTGTGTGAAGAAACTGATTGATTCATTGCCATGAGTAAGAATGAAAGACACAGCAGAAACCAAAGGGGCTGGAAGGTTGGGGGGGGTGGAGGGTACAGGGTCAAGGGGGTGGAGGTTGCAGGGTCTGGTGACTCAGGGGGGCAGAGGTTGCAGGGACTGGTGGGTCAGGGGAGCTGAGGGTATTAGGGTTGGTTGAGTCAAGGGAGTGGAGGTTGCAGGGGCTGGTGGGTCAGGGGGGCTGAGGGTATTAGGGTTGGGTGGGTCAAGGGAGTGGAGGTTGTAGGGACTGGTGGGTCAGGGGGGCTGAGAGTGCAGGGACTGTTGGGTCAGGGGGGTCGAGGGTGCAGGGGCTGGTGGGTCAAGGGAGTGGAGGTTGCAGCAAATGGTGGGTCAGGGCGGCTGAGAGTGCAGGTCATGGTGCGTCAGTGCGGCTGAGGATAAAGGGTTGGTTGGT
>CAUYTI010101427.1:0-26258 GCA_963575145.1 Galago senegalensis
AAAGCAATAACTGAGAAAATGACATGAAGGCTGTGTTGACCAGTTTGATGGAAGTAGTTCAGAATGCATGTGAAAACCCTACACTGTACCCCAGAAGTGCATTAATGTACATAGTTAACATTCAATTAAAAAATAAATAAAATAAAAAATAAAAAAATAAAAAAAAAAAAAGAAAAATTGTGGTACTGTACACATAGGCAGGAAACAAATAATTTACTGGATCTAAGATACTGTTTAAAGCTCAAATATGGAACTCAGAAAGCTGTTGCTGTCTCATTTTCTTCTACCAGCTCCCACCCCAAAAAACTTTTCATTAAAAGTGAGACAGAGGTTTTTTGAGTATTACTCCATTTGAGACAAAGAAAATGGAATTTCTCTGGAATTCTCTTTAGTCATGTCTCTTTTCCTTCTTGGTTCTCTTACTCCTAGTGAGGTCTCGTGTGCATGTTTTGGGGGTAGGGGTATACTTTCTTTAGCCCTTCTCCCACATAGGATCCACTCTTGCTGCTTTTTTCTGCTCCCCTCTCTCAGGAACAAAATATTCCATCACTTGACTTATGCAGAGCATTTCTTCCCACCTCCAAGGGCTAAGAAGATCTAGGCCTCAGTCTCATCTTAGACTCTCAGCACTTCTCATAGCATTTCTTCAAAAATAAAAAGGATAATTTCTCCTAATTGGACGGGGCATGATACAATTTCTGCCTTTGCAATAGCTCCATGTCACCTGACATGGAGGGAAGGGAAGAGAAGAAGGGAAGGAGGTTGAAAATAAAGGAGTTTGGGGCTTTTTTTCTTTTTGAGACAGAGTCTATGTCGCCCTTATAGAGTGTTATGGCATCACAGCTCACAGCAATCTCAAACTCTTGGGCTGAAACGATTCTCTTGCCTTAGCCTCCCAAGTAGCTGGGACTACAGGTGCCCGCCTCAGTGCCCAGCTATTTTGTTGTTGTTGTTGTAATTGTCATTGTTGTTCAGCAGCCTGGGCTGGGTTTGAACCCACCAGCTCTGGTGTATGTGGCTGGCGCCCTAGCTGCTGAGCTACAGGTGCCAAGCCAATAAAGGAGTTTTTAATGCTTGTCAGCACTTAGATGATGTCAATTTTTTTTGTTAGTGCTCAAATTGTTATTTTTAAAACTCTATAAATGAAAAGATCTTAAAAATTATTGAAAGGGGCCAACTAGCTTCAACAATTGGAAGAGACCTCAGGAAGAGAAAGACGTAGATGTCCCTCAGGGGCAGACGTAAGGGATTTTAAAGCAAACTGGACATGTAAGGAAGGAACTGTGAGGTGAGAGCAAGACAAATGATTCTGATACCTATGGATTGTCACTGTCCCAACCAGGAAGCAATCTCAGCTATCTTATCCCTACGTAAGTAAATTGTTACTGGAGAAATAAGTTCATATGTTTTCTATTTCTTTAGTATCCCATGGATTCACAATTCACAGGCACGTTCTAATCCCCTGGCTCAGGGAACTCAGCAAAGAATAACTGCCTTTGGGAAAAGCCACAAGGTTCTTGCTCCAAGGTCGAGCAAAAATGAGTTAGTGTAACCAATTCCACCCTCTCCTAAACTGGCAGGGTTGTTGCTTGCTCACATATTCAGTAATTTCTGATTCTTGCATCTCTGACAAATGTGTGGAGCTATTAGTCCCTAAACAAAATATCAGATAATAATAGAGTCTCTGTGATTTAAAAACAGATGTAATATTTTAAAGTTACGATTGGCAACTTGAAAAAAAACATAGAACATAAAAACCTTTCATAAAATCATAGAAACAAACTCTGCTTCAAAATTGTGATTTGTAGCTTAAGTATGCCCTCTGCTGAACACATCTAGTTTTGCAAACTCTTTTCATCTTTCCTAAACATTAAACCAAAATCAGAGCTCACAACTGGAAAAGTACTTTCTTGCTCTCAGATACAAACACTAAGTATGTACCTGCTTAAAACTTCTGTAGACACTATACTCATAATATCTAGCTTACCTCTGGTCCCTGTGGGCAGGCCCTGTTTGCCTGTGTAGACAATGTGCTGACTTCTGCTTGGCAGAATATTAAGAGAGAAACACAAGATTTCTAATTTTTAATTTATTTATGTATTTATTTGAGGCAGAGTTCACTGTGTTGCCCTTGGTAGAGTGGCAACCTTACAGCAACCTCCAACTATTGGGCTTAAGCGATTCTCTTGCCTCAGCCTCCTGAGTAGTTGGGACTACAGGTGCCTGCCAAAATGCCCAGCTAATATTTTTTGTTGTTGTTGTAGTTGTCATTGCTGTTTGGCAGGCCCAGGCTGGATTTGAACCCACCAGCTTCAGTGTATGTGGCTGGCAACCTAGCCGCTGAGCTACAGGCACTGAGCCTCTATTTTTTTTTAAATGACTTACTGTCTGAAATTCTACCTATACGGCTTGACTGTGTGAGCTCCTATCTCAACAATCTCTTTGAAAATACAGGGTGAACATAAAGTTCATGTGCAATTTACTATGTTAAACTATTTTAAATTGCACACCAACTTTTTGTCTATCCTCAAATGCCTCTGGGAAAGAATATCTCAAAAAAAAAAAGAGCATATTAAGCTAGTTCCCACAGTGGTGGAAAGAACATCTCAGAATTCTCAGAGCCAGAAATCACACATACAGTGAGAGGGAAGGATCAGGAGGCAATACTCAGTTTTCTTTCAATTCTATCCAGGTTCAAGCTCTGTATCTACATTAGGTATTTTTTTAAAACTTTGAATTTCTAAAATATTTTTCCTCAATCTGAAAATAACTTACATATACTATTTTGCTGTCCAAATTGCCAAGTATCTGATCATTTATCATTTATTTCCAATCTAAAATTAAAGTTCAAAACATGTTTAATCCCAAGGTATTAAAAAAAAGCCCTCTGGTATCTGTTTAAGTATTTTGTATAAATAAGAGATTCAGAATGCATGACAGCCATATTAGGTGCTGATGGTCTATCATGGAAAAGACCAGCTTGCTGTAAAGCTGAGATCATAAATCATGAAAGAAGAGATTATTCCCTGATAGTATCGTGATGATTGATCACAGTGGCTTCAAATTCATTTCAGAAATTACAAAAACATCTTTAACTCAGAGGAATTCCAAAATCTCACCCAGATAAAAACAGATGTTCCTGGATGTGCAGGGTGGGAATAGAGGGAAGAAGCAGAGCTCACGCTTTGCCCCAGCGCCCTCTGTGCTCCTGTAGATCCTTCCCATTGGAATCCTTAGACCCCTAGAATTCTGCAACCAAAAAAAAAAAAAAAAAGGGAAAACCAAGGAAATCTACCAGCAGATAATTAGCTGTACACAGACCCACCTGAAAGTGGAATAATAGTGAGAGGATTTCATGCAGGTGCCAGTTGAGACAAAGGATAGCTCATATAGGAAACAAGATGTCCAGGAAACCCCAGCTGTGTGACCAGAAGAAAAAGGACACTCACCTGGGCCTGCAACCAGGTCAACCAGCTAATAAGAAACCAGTGCTTCCCAGCAATCAGTGCTTTTATGCTTCCTGTGCTTTCTTTATTTCTTTTTAATTCACAATAAATTTCATTTGAAAATGATATTGGAAAGGGAAAAGGGAAGTATTTTTCTGCACTTAGACTATGATTTCATTTTTTTTTAATGTATGAACATATTTTCTGATTATAAAAATAGTATATGTCCTATGTAATTTGGAAAATTCGGGAAAAAATGCAAAGAAAAAATAAAACCCAACCATCATCCTGCCAACCAGAAGTAACCTCTCATTGCTGTGAGCTATGATGCCACAGCAACTTATTCAGGGTGCCAGAGTGAGACTCTGCCTCAAAAAAATTTTTATTTTAATTTCAGTCTTTTCTCAATGCATGTACTTTTTACAAAATTATCATACTATATATAGTTTTGTATCTTCTTTTTGCTAATTATTATTTGATAAACTTTTTTAACATTTTATTTTATTTATTTATTTACTTATTGCAGTTTTTGGCCAGGGCCGGGTTTGAATCCACCACCTCCAATATATGGGGGCCGGCCTATTTCATAAACATTTTTTTATGTCACCAAAGCATCATAATGAGGCTGGTTAATAATGTCTTATAAAAAATATACCATAAATACTTAATTTTTTTTTCCTGAGACAGAGTCTTAACTTTGTCACCATCAGTAGAGTGCTATGACAGCATAGCTCACAGTAACCTCAAACTCTTGGACTCAAGTTATTCTCTTGCCTCACCTCCTAAGTAGCTGAGACTACAGGCACCCACCACAATGCCCAGTTAATAATTTCTAAATGGTTAGCCAATTATGTTGTTTCTTTTTCCCATTATTAAAAATTATATATGTAATATGTAGCACATATTATTAATAATTATCACTACTAATGATGAAATGTACATATCTTCATCTCTGATTACTTCTCAAAGGCATATTTCTATAAAAATTTAGAATCAAAAGGTTTATACTGAAGATCTTCATATATATTTCAAAATTGCTTTCCCAAAAGGTATTATTAATTTATACTCTCATCAGCAACCAGTGAGAGTATCCATGTCACCTCACCCTTGCCAACACTAAAATCTATTTGAAAAAAAGAGAGAGAGAGAGAGACAGCATCTTGTTCTGTGGTCCAGGCTTGAGCGTACAGTTGTGCAGTCATAGCTCACTACAGCCTCAAACACCTGGGCTCAAGGGATCATCCACCTCAGCCACCAGAGTATCTGAGATTACAGAAAAGCACCACCATGCTCAGCTTTTTCTTTTCTTTTTTAAGACAGAGTCTCACTATGTCTCCCTCAGTAGAGTGCTTGACGTCATAGCTCATAGCAACCTCAAACTCTTGGGCTTAAGCAATTCTCTTGCCTCTGCCTGTCAAATAGCTGGGACTACAGGCACCCTCAACAACACTTGGATTTTGTTGTTGTTGTTGTTATTTTGTTTACAGGCCCAGCCAGGATTTGAACCCTCCAGCCCCATTATATGTGGTCAATCCCCTAACCACTGAGCAACCTACAGGCGCCAAGCCTTTTTTTTTGTAGAAACAGTGGTCTCTCCCACTGGTTTTAAACTCCTGGCTTCAAGTGATCATCCTGCCTTGGCCTCTCAAGTGCTGGAATTACAGATTTCAGCCACCGTGCCCAGCCCAAAATCTATAATTTTTTTTTTTTTTTATAGAGACAGAGTCTCACTTTCAGTCTCACCTCGGTAGAGTACCATGGTGTCACTACTCACAGCAACCTCCAACTCCTGGGCTTAGGTAATTCTCTTGCCTCAGCCTCCAGAGTAGCTGGGACTACAGGTGCTCGCCACAACATTCAGCTATTTTTTTGTTGCAGTTTGGCCGGTGCTGGGTTTGAACCCGCCACCCTCAGTATATGGGGTCAGCGCCCTACTGATAGGTGCCGCCCACCAAAATCTATAAAATTTTTATTTCTGTTGGTTTGGAGGATGAAAAATAGCAATTTATTTTTATCTACATTTTGTTTTTATTAATGGGGCTGGATTTTCTTACATTTACTAATTATCTCTGATTTTCTATATATTTTTGCTCTTTAGTGTGACAGGCTTCATTTAGATAGCCAGACAGAGACAACAGTAACCAAAAAGAGAGAATCCCAAAGGAATAGGATTCAAAATTAGCTACCATGTTCAAAAAGACAGAGGGAAGCCACTTGTTGGACCTCCACTAGTGTCCACAGAAGTCTCTGGGGTCCTTTCTCAGATAAAGGTTTAAAGGGTTTTGTGGTTTACTTCACAAACCATTCTAACAATTTAGTCCATGACTTGGGTTCTTATCATTTCTCTACTTTCCACAATAAAAATCTAATCCCTGTGATTCCTGTAGTAAATTTTGAAGTGGACATCAAATTCGTGAGAACAAGTGCCCCATTGTGTGACCCCTCTGATAGGTGGGATGGGGGAAGCCAACCCTGATGCTGAATTTTATGTTCAGTAGACAACCCCTCCACCCTTGCTGTGACACTCAGACTTCTACAGTTTCAGAAACTGTGCTACAGTAGAGAAGAAGCACCTCTTCAGAATGATCATTTATGGGCTCGGTGCCCATAGCACAGTGGTTACAGCACCAGCCACATACGCTCAAGCTGACGGGTTCGAACCTTGCCCAGGCCAGCTAAAATGACAATGACAACTGCTGGGGGTTGTGGCAGACACCTGTAGTCCCAGCTACTTGGGAGGCTGAGGCAAGAGAATTGCTTAAGCCCAAGAGCTTGGTTGCTGTGAGCTGTGATGCCACAGCACAAGGCCAACATAGTGAAACTCTATCTCAAAAAAAAAAAAAAAAAAAAAAGAATGATCATTTCTGGGTGAAGGGTAATTTCCTTGGCTTATTAAATTTGTCAATATAGCCAGACCTGCACTGAATATGGTAGCCACTAATTACACAAGGCTATTGAGCATTTCAAAAGTGGTTAGTCCAGGGCAGTGCCTATGGCTCAGAGGAGTACGGTGCCAGCCCCATATACTGGAGGTGGTGGGTTCAAACTCAGCCCTGGCCAAAAACTGCAAAAAAAAAAAAAAAAAAAAAAATGTGGCTAATCTATGCCGAGGTGTACTAAGTGAAAATGACACATCCAAGTTTTGAATACCTACATGATTTTACATTAAATCCATGTTGAAATAATTATATTTTAGATAGATTCGTTTATATAAAATAAATTATTAAAGTTGATTTCACCTATTTCTTTTCACTTTTTTAATGTGTTGTTGGACACTCAAATTGATAAATGCAGAGAGAGCTTAGGAGACAAGTTTGAACTAAAAACAGGTGCCAGGTCACAGCTACAAGTGGTTGAAGCCATTGAGGTGTTTTCTAACTAGCACCTGGTAGAGGACTAGCAAACATTTGCTGATAGAATGTTCCAGTGTACCCCCTTAGCTGACCACTCTTACCATTCCCCAAGAAAAAAAGGGCTCACTAATGCCAAGAGTCTAATCTGTCAAAAAAAATAAAAATAAAAGTTACCTGACTAACTTGAATTGAACATAAAATCCAGCAGGTGTGTGAACCTCTTGAAGCCCACAAAGGCTTTCCAAGGAATATGTGGGCATGAGCAGTATAAAGAAATCCATTTCCAGATCCTCACCTTTCCTATGTACAGTCAATCTTCGGAATCCCCGGATCCGCATCCATGGATTCAACCAACTTCAAATCAAAATATTCAAAAACACTGATCTATACTAAACATGTATAGACCATTTTTCCTTGTCATTACTCCCTAAAACAGAGGTTCTCAACCTTCCTAATGCCACGACCCTTTAATACAGTTCCTCATGTTGTGGAACTGGACATGACCCTTTAATACAGTTCCTCATGTTCCTTCATGAAGTAGCAACAAAAATAATTTTATGGTTGGGGGTCACCACAACATGAGGAACTGTATTAAAGGGCCTTGGCATTAGGAAGGTTGAGAACCACTGCCCTAAAGAATACAGTATATTCCCCAGAAGTGCATTAATGTACATAGTTAACATTCAATAAAAAAAAAATACAGTATATTGGGCAGCGCCTGTGGCTCAAAGGAGTAGGGTGCTGGCCCCATATACCAGAGGTGGTGGGTTCAAACCCAGCCCTGGCCAACAAAAAACTGCAAAAAAAAAAAAAAACAGTATATCAATCATTTACACAGTACTTATATTGTAATAGGTATTATAAGTAATTTATTTTTTTTAAATGGGGGGAAGGGTTTTTTTTGGTTTTGTTTTTTTTTAGAGACTGAGTCTGACTTTAATGCCCTTGGTAGAGTGCTGTGGAGTCACAGCTCACAGCAACCTCCAACTCCTGGGCTTAGGCGATTCTACTGCCTCAGCCTCCCGAGTAGCTGGGACTACAGGCATCCACCACAACACCCAGCTATTTTTTGTTGCAGTTTGGCCGGGCCGGGTTTGAACCCACCATCCTTGGTATATGGGGCTGGCACCCTACTCACTGAGCCACAGGTGCTGCCCTATTATAAGTAATTTAGAGATGATTTAAAGTATACAGAAGGATATGCTTACATTATATGCAAATATATGGGCATTTTATATAAGGGAAATGAGCATCAAAGGGTTTGGGTACCCTTAAGACCTAGAACCAATCCCCCATGGATACCAACGGAAAACTATTCTTTCTTAAAATCAATCTGCCTGATTTTGTTGCATATTGCAATCTTCTTTTCCTACTTTTCCCTTTCACAATTATTCCCTCCCACTTTAGAATATAAAGTAGTAGAATCTTACTATAAAGAAAACTAAAATAGAGAGACTGAGAAACTTGCTCAAAGTCACCCAATTAATATGAAGCTAAGAATCAAACGTAGACAATCTTATAATAAAATATAATTCCTTCATCTTGCTTCAGACACTTTAGGTTTTAAGTAACAAACTCAGCTTAACATGGAATTCATTGGTCCCTGTGGCAAAACTTGTTCAAGCCATTAGCAGCCTGATTTCATCCCATTTCCCACTATGCCCTCCTCAGAATTCACTTCATCCTAAAATTATCTCTCTTTGTGAACACAAGATCATTGCCAACTACTTCCAGGGCTACCTGCTTCCCCATCAACATCCAGAGGCAGTATATCTCTGTGCCAGCATTCCAATTGGCAACCTGATCTAAATCACTTTGGACCATAGCTTGTTCTCTCCTGTGATCCTATTCTGCCCCTCAACAGAGACCTTGGTCACAAACATTGTGGCCAGGGAAATTTAAATACAATAGTTGTTGCAAGCCAGTCAGGGTCCCACCCCAGAGAAGGGGATAGTCAATTTCCTTGAAACATTCTGGCTATGTAATACAAGAGGTAGATTATGGAATAAGAATGTAGGAAATATTAGGGAGAGGGAAGTAAATGTTATATAAGAAACTCACGAATGTCCAGTACACATCCACTCCTAGAGAACACAGAAAAGGAAGAAAAAAAGTGCCATATATAAGGCACACTTTTTTGCCCTAATTTTTGAGGGAAAAATAAAGTTGCACATTATACATAGGTAGTAGGGCTCGGAATCAGGGGCGCACAGAGGGCCTCTGGGCCATGGTACCCTCCCACCAGGGCCCACCATGCATATGAGGTCCCAGTCCAGGAGGATCTGGGATCCCGTAGCAGCAGTCTGGAGCAGCCTCTGCTGAGTACCACAATCAGCAGAAGGAACGATGGCAGAGTAGGCTACAGCTATGCAGGGTGAGGGCTGAGGCCTGAAGCCTGGCCATGTAGAGGGGGCTGTGAAGCTCCACAGGCCCCAGAAACCCACCTGACTGCCCACAGGCTGAGCAGCCTCAGAAGCTTCTGCCTCACTGGACACATGCATGGCCATCTCAGCAGTGGTCCCAATGTAGCAGGGAAGGAAGGGCTCCTAGGCAGCGTCAAAAGGACTATCTCATGTTTACAGGAGAATATTTCCCCAGATGTTTCTCTCCCACTAGATAGCCATTTTCTTGAGGGGCATTTTCCTGAAAGTTTGGGCAAAAAATGTAGATGCATGTTATACATGAGAGCACATTTCACACAACAAAACGTGCTAAGTAGGTTGACCCACTCACTGAGAGATGCTGCTGTGATCCATACCTTAGTTTTACAGATAATGCATTGAGATCCAACTGGATCTGACTCCCACATCAACCCTGCTGAGATGAACTGTGACCCCAAGGAAACAAACAATAGGTACAAAATCCACCGCCAAGCAAATGGGAGCCACCTCCCCCATTAGAACATACTTTCTACAAACAAGCGAGCAGAGTTCATATATCCTCCTATTTTATCCCACATGAGAGACCATCTAAAAACCAGAACTCCTTCCCCAGAGAGGACCTACCAGTGTGCCATGGCACTCTCCCACCAGGCATAAAACTGTATAAAACTGTTTATATTCTCTACCTTCAATTCTGAACTCCTAGCACTTCCCTCCACTCTCACCCCAAGGTCTGGGGGCCTGTCCCCCATGGAGTCCAGATTCTCAGGCATTTTCTTGAGAGGTGTGGACAAGGCATGGGCTGTTACAGGTCTATGTTGATTCTGTGGCAAAGGACTAAGAAGAAGACGGTGAACTGAGGGAACCATATGGGAGAGGGAGAGGCAGTGCCCCACAGCATAGAGTAGCAGCAACAGGGGAAAAAATACGGCTCACGCCCCTGGAGATATTTTGGAAAGATACTCTCTGCCTCTCTGGGCAACCAGAGGAATCGGGCATCTTCTCTGGTGGCAGCCACTGTCAGAACAGATCTGGGATGGAAACACAGGACCCATGAGTAAAGGGTATGCCTGAGGCAGTACCTGCCTGGGCAGGGGCAGCAGGATGGAGACTAGAATACACAGACGCAGAGATGGCATACTCCCAGGGCAGGGCTGAGTCAGAAGGACTGCTTTAGTGAGCCTAAGAAGCACCCGGCCCCCAGGGGATCATAGCTGAGACAAAAGCAGGTGGGCAGAAGCAGGAACTGAGCTGAATGTGAGCTCTGTGCCAGCCCCAACACAGAAAGCAGTGAAGAAAGACATGCCAGCTCCAGGCAGCAGCACAGACCAGGGCTGACTCACAGTTTCTGTGAACTCAAACAGTACCTGGTCTGCAGGGGCATACAGCCAGGACAGAAAGAAATTCTGCAAAATTTTTCTGTCCTATTAGCAACATTAATCAGGGGCAGGGCTGGAACTGAGTGAACGGCCCCAGCTTCCATTAAGCACTCAAGGTTGTCAGGCCTCAGCTCCTCCTGCCAGATGGTGGCAGAGAGTGGCAGCCTGACAGAGGTGACATAGATCACCCTGTGACTCAGTCAGGTGCAAACCCCTGGAGGAGCTGCTCATTGGAAGGAACTGGGTCACAGCCCTGCGGGGTTACTAATGACTGGGTGTGACACCAGTGCAAGGTGGGGAAGGAAGTATTAACCTTTCCAGACTAATTCATTTGCTGGGTGGGTCCTTCTGATTCCACGGAGCACCAGAGAGAGTCATACTCGAGCTGCCAGCAGACCTCTGCTATCTAGTTGCCAGAGACCTTTTGAACTCTCCCACCTGAGGCCAGGTGCTGACTTGGACAACTGATCTGGATGTCTTGAACTGGGCTAATAACCCAGGACTATCCAAGTGGTATCCTGGGTATGTGGTTGTGGGAAGGTTTGATTCCTTTTCCACTTGTTGCCCATGGGAAGCGAGGTGACTTAATTGCTGGTATTTCTCCAAAGCTGAGACTTCTACCCAGAGTAACTGATTCACTAGGATAGAGACCAGCTGAAAACAAGACAGAGCCACTTAGCCCCAGCACACAAAGCAAGTCCCTAGTGTCTCAGGCCATAGCCCCTCTCCTCTAGGGGAGAGTTTTGCAAAGGACCCATACAGTGGGTCAGCTCTTGGGCAAAGGGCTGGTTAATCAATACTCCAGAAGCCCCCAATCCAACTTCACCTTATCTGCTCATCTAGCCAAATGGTGTAAAATAATCCTGGGTGGAATCAGTGGAAAAACTCCCCCAAGGAATGACATGGAGGACACAACTGAAGATCCAATGACTGGGTGTGACACCAGTCATTTGTTTATGATTTGATCATGAACAAATTGCTGAGATGTCAGAAATCAAATTCAGAATTTGGATTGCAAATAAGAATAGAATGGAGGTAAAGTTGGAATTAGAAATTCAAGGAGCATTTCAAAAGTTGTCTCAAGGATTCAATGAATTGGCTCGGCACCTATAGCTCAACTGGCTAAGGCACCAGCCACATACACCTAAGGTGGCAGGTTCGAATCCCCAGCCCGGACCCGCCAAACAACAATGACGGCTGCAACCAAAAAATAGTCGGGCGTTGTGGCGGGTGCCTGTGGTCCCAGCTGCTTGGGAGGCGGATGCAGGAGACTCGCTGGAGCCCAGGAGTTGGAGGTTGCTGTGAGCTACGCCATGGCACTCTACCCAGGGGGACAGCTTGAGGCTTTGTCTCAAAAAAAAAAAAAAAAAAAAAGATTTCAATGAATTCAACTTAAAAAAAAAAAAAGAATTCAAAGACAAAAATTACCAAAGATTTTGACACACTGAGGCAAGAACTTGCAGCCCTTGAAGATCTGAGAAATACAGTAGAATCCCTCAGTAACAGAATGTAGCAGGCAGAAGAAAGTATTCCTGACATTGAAGACAAAGCTTTGAATACTCCCAAATGCTCAAAGAGGAAGAGAAGTGGAGAGCAAAAATGGATCATTCTCCAGAGAGCTCTGGGATAATTTGAAGAAAACTAATATTCGCCTTATAGGAATTCCTGAAGACGATGAAGCACAGAGACATCTACTTCATGAAGATGTGGGCATGGATGTGGAGAAAAGGGAACACTTCTATATTGCTGGTGGGAATGCAAACTAATATGTTCCTTTTGGAAAGATTTTTGGAGAACACTTAGAGATCTAAAAATAGATCTGCCATTCAATCCTACAATTCCTCTACTAGGTATATATCCAGAAGACCAAAAATCATATTATAACAAAGATATGTGTACCAGAATGTTTATTGCCACCCAATTCATAATTGCTAAGTAATGGAAGAAGCCCAAATGCCCATCGACCCATGAATGGATCAATAAATTGTGGTATATGTACACCATGGAATATTATGCAGCCTTAAAGAAAGATGGAAACTTTACCTCTTACATGTTTACATGGATGGAACTGGAACATATTCTTCTTAGCAAAGTATCTCAAGAATGGAAGAAAAAAGTATCCAACGTACTCAGCCTTACTATGAAACCAATTTATAGCTTTCTTATGAAAGCTATAACCCAATTATAGCCCAAGAAGAAGGAGAAAGGGGAGAGGGAGTAGAGGGAAGGGGGGAGAATGGGTGGAGGAGAGTAATTGGTGGGACCACACCTACAGTGCATCTTACAAGGGTACATATGAAATTTACTGGATGTAGAATATAAACGTCTTAATGCAATAACTAAGAAAATGCCGTGAAGCTATGTTAACCAGTTTGATAAAACAGTTCAAATTGTATATAAAACCAGCACATTGTACCCCATGATTGCATTAACATACACAGCTGTAATTTAATTTTTAAAAATGTGGGGAAAAAAATAAAAATACACACACACACACAGAGTCAAGAGTGAAAATTTTTTCTGTAGGTGCTAGAAATTAAGAAATCCAAGCCAGAACAGTGAGCTAGGGAGCACATGGCATTTGTCTTCAGATATAGACCTTAATTGCTAGTATAGGAGACTTTCTTTGGCCAAGCAAGGTGAGGGAACAGGAACTGAGTCCCTTACAGAAAGCCTGGAAAAGTGATTGGAGGAGTATCTTGCCCATGACAAGGGTTGGGGAGAGACAAGGAAACTTTCCATACATCAGTATAGTTACCTGATGAACATGAACCTTGAAGCCAGATGCCTGGGTTTCAGTTCTGGCTGTGAATATTTCCATGTTGGGAGTCCATCCCTCCTCCAAAGAATGCATCTTTTGATATTTCTGGAATTTTTCTTATGTATTTATATAAAATGCAATGCAGAAAACTTTTTCCTTAATTGAAGTATGCCATCAAAAGAGAGTTTCTCCTTCCCTCTGATAGTTCAGGCAATAAAATAAAATTATTTAAAAAGGAATGGAACAAAAGGGCTCGGCACCTGTAGGTCAGCAACTAGGGCACCAGCCATATACACCAGAGCTGGAGGGTTCGAACCTAGTCCAGGCCTGCCAAATAACAATGACAACTACACCAAAAAATAGCCGTATTGTGGTAGGTGCCTATAGTCCCAGCTACTTGGGAGGCTGAGGCAAGAGAATCACTTGAGCCCAAGAGTTTGAGGTTGCTGTGGGCTGTGATGCTAAGGCATTCTACTGAGAGCAACAAAGTGAGACTCTGTCTCAAAAAAAAAAAAAAAAGGATAGAACAAAAGATAAAGGTAAGACTAAGTAGTTAAAAAAAGAAAAACTAACATACTTATAATTGGCATCCCATAAGCAGAGAGAGAACTGACCAAGAATTTCCTAAAACTGACCCCCAAAAACCATAAATCAACCAATTCAGTAAGCTGAGGAAACCAAGTGAGATTTTTTTTTTAATCAGCCTCTATTCAAATGGTTTTCAGGGAAATGATATTGTAAGTGACAACCTGGTTTTATTTAGGACAGGGAGGTGAAGTTCGGAAGAGGTTAAATATATAAGGAAAACTATTTTGAAAAGAGTATTTAGGCTCGGCACCTATAGCTCAACCGGCTAAGGCGCCAGCCACGTACACCTAAGGTGGCGGGTTCGAATCCCCAGCCCGGACCCGCCAAACAACAATGACGGCTGCAACCAAAAAAGTAGCTGGGCGTTGTGGCGGGCGCCTGTGGTCCCAGCTACTTGGGAAGCGGATGCAGGAGACTCGCTGGAGCCCAGGAGTTGGAGGTTGCTGTGAGCTATGCCACGGCACTCTACCCAGGGGGACAGCTTGAGGCTCTGTCTCAAAAAAAAAAAAAAAAAAGAGTATTTATATATTCAAAAGCTTACAAAAGACAGTGCGAGGCCTAGGATATTGACTCAAATGAAGAGTTGCACAGAGATATGAGGAAGAATGGGATTCATCTTGATATTCTCTTCGAGGAAGTGGGTAATGATTTTAAAGTAGATGTGTGGCTCCAGAAGACTGCTCTTTTGCAACTGCTAATATAATGTGGCAGCAGAAGTGAGTAAAGAACTACTCAGAAGAATACTGTTTTAGGCAATGGGGAATGCTTATGAGGGCCTCTTTTCTCTGGGTAGAGAGCAATGTGGTAGGCAGGTGTAGAAGGAGCCTTCTCAACCAAAGGAGGAAGCAGGGACTGCCTCTTGAAAACTTTGTGATGTTACAGCAACTGGAGGGCAAGATGAGAAGCGGCTATCACTTCCCTGATGTATCCTGACCCTCCAGTCTACTTTTGCTACCTGCTCCCTGGCCATACCCTGGGCTGAGTTATCGCTCAGAATGACTTGGTGCTGAATCTTTTTTTTTTTTTAAGAAACAGGGTATTGCTCTGCAACCCAGGCTAGAGTGCAGTGGCACATCATAGCTCGCTGTAAATGTGAACTCCTTCTGTCTCTGCCTTCTGAGTAGGTGGGACTACAGGCATACACCACCATGCCCATTTATTTTTATTATTTATAGAGATAGGGTTTTACTGTCTTATCCCAGCTGGTTTTGAACTCCTGGCCTCAAGTGATCCTCTAGTCTCAACTTTTCAAAAGTGCTAGCATTATTATTATAGGCATGAGCCATCCTGCCCAACCAAACCTGAATCTTAAATACAAACATTTCACTTTCTGACCCCTATCTTTATGTTTCCAGCTCTTTTACCTAATAATTCCCTCTACTTCTCTTCATTTGCCTTCCAAGAGCCTCTCTACTTTATGCCCATTTATCATCATCACATCCTGTTCTGATTTCCCACATAGTCATTAGAGTCCTTGGCCCATCCATTCAGATACTCAGTAACTTAGCTCCCATGACATTCTAGATGCCTGCCAAATTCCTATCCTGGTTGAAGTCAATTCAGTTATTTCTGCATCTATATCATTTACTGAGTGCTACTTGAGAAAAATCACACAGCTAGGAACCACTCTCTCTACATATTTTAATGCCTAGTTGTATAGAGGTACAACATGAATAAAACTCATTATAATAAATTAAAACAATACAGGTATGTATAGAATAAGAAGTTAGAATTCTCCTTCATCTTCCCTGGTAGAACCACCCCTCCCCCAAAACATCTGTTGTTAATAGTTCAGCCTATGTTCTATACATGTGTTATTGTCTCAAATATAAATAGGTATACACACATACACATATAAACACTTATACAAATATGTTGCGTGAATTGATCGGGCCAGAGTCCCAGAGGTAAACTAGCAGTCGGAATGTCTTGGAAGAGAAGGTGGCTGCAGCTCTCTCAGGCATACAGCGACCCTAGTTTATTTCTTACTCACTTATATACCCTAACAATAAAGCATTCTGCACGTACACACATAATCTTAAAGTTACAATACAATAAAGTCCCAAAAAGTCATGAGCCTAATTTATCTCTTTTTGCTTCAAAAAACAAAATATTCATCTGTAAAGAACAGAGATGGCTCAGCGCCTGTGGCTCAAGTGGCTAAGGCACCAGCCACATACACCTAAGGTGGAGGGTTCAAATCCAGCCTGGGCCCACCAAACAACAATGATGGTTGCAACAAAAAATAGCCAGGCGTTGTGGCAGGCGCCTGTAGTCCCAGCTACTTGGGAGGTGGAGGCAGGAGACTCGCTTGAGCCCAGGAGTTGGAGGTTGCTATGAGCCATGATGCCACGGCATTCTAGCCAGGGCAACAGCTTGAGGCTCTGTCTCAAAAAAAAAAAAAAAAAAGAACAGAGATAATCTTTAAGTTAGCAGCACAATAACCTTATCTTGATTTACCACTACTCAGGTCTCTTCCTAAGCACAGCACGCTCTGTTTTCAGTGCCTGCCTCCCACTAGATTACTTTTTCTAATCTCTCCAGAGAGTCTTCAAAGGAATATCCCTTCCTGCAGACCTTGAGACAGTTTCAATCAAGAACAAAGTTATGGCAGCCTTTAATGTGGCTCAGCCACACAAATATATATGCATACATGTATACATGAAATTAGATAGAGCATAGTGGACACTTTGTAGTGGACAACTTGTGCTTTTTCTTTTTTACTTGGAGGCATTCCTTCTCAGTAGGTACAGAAATACTTTATTGTACATATGTCATTCTCTTAGTCACATTTTACATTATTGACTACTTTAACTAGTAAACAATGTTATAATGAATATTCTTGTACATCCTTCTGAACAAATGTGCACGCATATCTCTAAAGTACATCCTTAGAAGTGGAAATGCTTGGTCAAATGGTGTATGTACTTTACATTTTAATAAATAACAGTACTACTATGTTACCATCCAAAAAAGAGGGAGGCTGTAATATCAGAAGCCCTGCGAACTGCATAGGAGAGTTGCCACACCCAGCTGGGCTCTCTTCCTTCCTTCCCTGGACAGTTCTCTTCCTCATTCTATTCTCCACATAGTTTGTCTTTGCTTAAACCTCCTACTGCACCGCCACCCTCATCCCCACACAAACACACATGCTTGGCAAATATCTCACCAATTATTTGTAGAGAAAATAGAAGTCAACGAGAACTTTATCAACTTCCTACCCACAAATCTGCAAAACCTACTATCCACCACACTCTACCTTCCTTCCCTATTATAACAGAGGAGGTGGGCGGTCTTCCAAAGGCAACGGGTCCTTCCCTTCACAAAGCGCTGGCCACATTCTGCCTAAAGGTCTCAGCTCTGCTCTTTCCTCAGCTCACCTCTATTTCCGTTCTATCCTCATAGCTCCATTGAAACCCCAGGCTCACCTTAGGCAGCATCCACAGAAGGACTCCTTCGGGTCCTTGTCTTAGGTGACTACTGCCCACTCCCTCCTTTAAAACACTTTTCACAGTACCACCCTCTCCTGATTTTCCTTTTCTTGTCATCTCTGCCACTTCTTTCTCACTCCTCCGGTCCTCAGGTTCTTCTCATCCAAAGTTTAAAAGTCGTTGGAGTTTGGCATTTCCGCCCCGAACCCAGCGCTCTTTTTCTCTAGGAGACGTCCCCCACTCCTCGCTTTCTGCCACCATCACCCCTCTGTCTTCTCTCTGATCTTCACCTTCAGCCCAGACGGCCGACTAGTCCCAATTGGACTTCACCCTCTCCCACCCCGCCCCCCCTAACCTCCACACCCCCACTGCTCCCAAGCCGAGCCCCTCCCTCTTCTAACCCCCTCGGTTGGTCGGGGTCTGCCGCCGCGCGCCTCCAGTACCTCGCAGACCTGAGGAATGTAGTTAGCCTTGAAGTAGTTTCTCAGCCGCGGGGTGGCGTTGCGAAGCGAGGCCATGGTCGGAGGCCTAGCCCACTCGCGCCGCTAATGCAGGAGGCTCCGCGCGGGAGTTGGGCGCGTCTGGGCGTTGTCCGGGCAACCAGAGGGAGGCGGGCCTCGCACTTCCTGGCCACTAGCGTGAGGAGGGAGGCGGAGCCTCGAGCTTCCCAGGCCGCTAGCGTGAGGAGGGAGGCGGAGCCTCGAGCTTCCCGGACCTTTAGCGTGAGGGGGGAGGGGGAGCCTCGAGCTTCCCAGCTGCTAACGAGAGAAGGGAGGAGGAGCCTCGCGCTTCCCGGGCCACTAGCGTGAGAAGGGAGGCGGAGCCTCGCGCTTCCCGACCGCTACCGTGAGGAGGGAGGCGGATCCTCGCGCTTCCCGGACCGCTAATGTGAGGAGGGAGGCGGAGCTTCGCGCACCGCCGGCCGGGCCTGACCAGTTGCGGCGGGAATCCTGGATCGGGCTGCGGGCTGTGTCTCGGCGCTAGGTGCACAGTCAGTGTTTCTCCTCCCGCGGGCCAGCTTCCCCTTCCCGCCTGGTGGAAGCCGCAGGGACACGTCGGCCCGAGTAGAACATTTTAGGATTTTGGCTGGGTCCTTTCCGGGAAGCGGAGCTCGGATCCGCTTTTCCTTTCTCCCGGGCCTGGTCCCGGTGGGCGGTGGCGAGACCTCCGTGCGTTGGAGACCCCCGCGCCGGCGCCTACGAGTCTCCCGCGCGGGCCCAGAGCTGCGCCCAGGCCTCGGTGGCAGCATGGGCGGCGCCCGGGACGTGGGCTGGGTGGCGGCGGGCCTGCTCCTTGCGGCCGGCGCCTGCTACTGCGTTTACAGGCTGACGCGAGGCCGACGGCGAGGCGGGCGCGGGCTCAGGCTGCGTCCCTCGCGGTCTGCAGGTGAGGCCGCCGGGTGCCCAGCACGCGGGCGGGGGCCAGAGAAGCGCGGGCGCTCACGGCTTAAAATGGGTAAAATGGGTAGCCAAGGGAGGCCCAGGCGGGGAGATCGGGTTGTTGTGTGGGTGTAGGGTCCTGAGCCGCCTCCCTGTCTACGCTTCTTTGTTCAAAATCCCGGGAAGAAAAATTGCCTGAACATTTCCTGCTTGAGTCTGGCGTCACAACGGAGGATAGGTTTCTTTAAAACCATGTTGATTGCCTCTCTCTCTAAAGCTTGCCTTGAACCTTTATGTTACCAAAGAGATTCCTCTCACTGTGGAAGGGCTGTTGCGGGGCCTGGCACGTAGATTTAAGTTCTGTGTGCAGATGCCCTGTAAGAAGGGACTCCAGAGGGGCAATTCTGCTAGCGCTCGGCCGGCCTCTGAGATGGGAGAGTAACTTGGAATTACCATGGTCCAGGATCTCGCAACTTGAGTATGTATTGGTAATGCGAACAGTTGACTGCCACCCCGCTGGCCGACAAGTGCAAGAAGAGGCTTCTGTCCAAAAGTTAACTGGTACATTAAAACTCTAAAAGTGTTTAAACTGCTTAACAGTTTGCTGAATGTTCTGGGAGATATTTCAGGTGGTGGAAGCTGTTAGGGAAATAATTTAATCCTGCCATCAGGAAGCCCCTCTCCAAAACTATAGCAGAGAACTAAAGAGTTTTTTTGTTGAATAATCCACTAAACCAGATTGCCTCTCACGTCACAGGCAGTCTGCTAATGGGGTGGGAGAAAGAATTCCAACCCCTTTATGTAGCTGAGCAGAGACATGCAATTTTGTATTAGGTGGGTATTCGCAAGATAATCTGTCCTTAAGTATTAATATAAGAGTACTTGACAGGCTCGGCGCCTGTACCCAGAGGCTGGCGCCTGTACCTGGAGGCTGGCAGGTTCAAACCCGACCTGGGCCTGCCAAACAACAATGACAACTGCAACAAAAAAATAGCTGGGGGTTGTGACAGATGATTGTACCCCCCAGCTACTTGGGAGGCTGAGGCAAGAGACGGCTTAAGCCCAAGAGTTTGAGGTTGCTGCCAGCTGTGACCCTAGGGCATTCTACTGAGAGCAACATAGTGAGACTCTGTCTCAAAAAAAAAAAAAAAAAGAGTACTTGACAGCACCGTTTACTACATATAGTTCAACCTAAATTCACTGGTAATTGGGGTGGTTGTGTTAGCTAATTGCCTTTGTGTAGAGAAAAAAGAATAAGCAGGTAGTTACAATGTGGAGCCAAACTCACAGAGTTAGGGAGATTGGGGCTCTCTCCTACAAGTTTGCATTTCAAAGAATTGGTTGAGTCTGAACCTAGCCCAGGTCAGCTAAACAACAATGACAATTGCAACAACAAAATAGCCAGACCTTGTGGTGGGCACCTGTTGTATCAGCTACTTGGGAGGCTGAGACAAGAGAATTACTCAAGCCCAAGGGTTTGAGGTTACTGTGACTCCATGAGACAAGAGAATCGCTTAAGCCCAAGAGTTTGAAGTTGCTGTGAAGCTACGGCACTCTAACGAGGGCAACATACTGAGACTGTCTTTAAAAAAAAAAAATCTACTGAGGGTAGTGAGACTGTCTAAAAAATAAAAAATAAAAAACCCACACAAAGAATTAGTTTCAAAGCCTTTAAGAAAGACATTCTTGGGTTATAAAACTGTCCAAAGCTTACTTTTTTTTCATTTTGAGACAGAGACTCAAGCTGTCATCCTGGGTAGACTGCTATGGCATCACAGCTCACAGCAACCTTCTTAACTCTTGGGCTTAAGCGATTCTCTTGCCTCAGCCTCCTGAGTAGCTGGGACTACAGGTGCCTGCCACAACTCCCGGCTATTTTTTTGTTATTGCAGTTGTCATTGTTTTAGCTAGCCCAGGCGGGCTTCAAACCAGCCAGCCTCCATGTATGTGGCAGGCACCCTACCCACTAAGCTATAGGCACCACCCAGCTTACTTGGCTTTTCAAAGGATTTACATTTATAGCAAAGGGACAAACAGGATTTTTAAATACAAGTTTACTCAAGGAAATGAATTAACAAAAGGGAAGTGGGGCGGGGGGAGGCAGGCAGCACCTGTGGCCCAGTGGGTAGGGTGCCGGCCCCATATGCCAAGGGTGGCAGGTTCACACCTGGCCTTGGCCAAACTGCAACAAAAAGAATAGCTGGGCGTTATAGCAGGTGCCTATAGTCCCAGCTACTTGGGAGCCTGAGGCAAAACAATCACCTAAGTCCAGGAGCTAGAGGGGCTGTAACTGTGCTCTAAGCTGTGATGACACAGCGGGGGTGGGGGGGAGTTGTGGGGGTGGGGAGAAAGGTCTCTTGGCACTAGGGAGGATTCAATATTTTTTTAATTGTTTTTGCCCTGTTGTCTTAGTCTGTTTCCTGTTGCTTATAACAAAATACCTGAAAGTAGGAAATTTGTTCCTTACATTCATGGAAGCTAACAAGTCCAAAGTTGAGGGACTTCTTACTGATGTGAACTCCGCAGAGTTCCAAAGTAGCAGGGTTATCACATGGTGAGGTGGCTGAACATGTTAACATGCTAGCTCAGGTCTCTCTTCCTCTTAAGCCACCAGTCCTCTGTGATGGCCCATTAATCCATTAACCCCCCCCCCTTTTTTTTTGAGACAGAGCCTCAAACTGTCGCCCTGGGTAGAGTGCCGTGGCATCACAACTCACAGCAACCTCCAACTCCTGGGCTCAAGCGAGTCTCCTCCCTCTGCCTCCCAAGTAGCTGGAACTACAGGCACCTGCCACAAGGCTCGCCTATATTTTTTGGTTGCAGCTGTCGTTTGGCAGGCCCAGGCTGGATTCAAACCTGCCAACTCGGGTGTATGTGGCTGGCACCTTAGCCACTTGAGCCACAGGTGCCAAGCCAGGGATTAAGATTTAACATAAGTTTTGGAGGGGACATTCAATCCATAACAATTAGCCTAATTTGTTATATTTGCCATGTCAGAGATATTTCTGTGTAAGTACATTGGGCAGGCGCCCTAGACTCAGATTATCTTCTCCCTTAACTAACTCAACCTGATGAATATTAATAAAGTCATTTAAAATTACCAGTTCCCAAATCTTCATTATCTTAGGTCAGGCAACTTATAAAGTAAGTTCACAGTCCCTTCTTCCTGCAGCTGCACTTTATCTTTGAAGAAGACTTGAAAAATGTTTATTTTGTCAATCACCCTTAAATTTTAGAAGGTGATCTTTTCTTTTCTTAAGCTTTAAGAAATTGGTAATTTCTCTTTGAGAACTTCGAAAAATATGTAAACAGTCCCCAATTCATCTTACAGTCTAATGCCAAACCAGACAGGGATAGCATGAAAAGCTATAAATCTGCTTCAATTGTGAATAAAGATATAAAGATCTTAAAATATTAACAAATCAAATCCATCAGGGAAATAAAGTAATATTATACTAAATGGACAAGAATGAATTGTATTTGGAAAAGCAAAAGCTACCCAATGATCTCATGAAAAGATACTGAAGTATTACCATTTCTAAGAAAAACTTAAGCAAGAAATAAATAAAAGGAAACATTAAATTGATAACGAGCATCTATCAAAACCCCAAAGCAGAGCTGGTTGTGGTGGTACACACTTGTAGTCCCAGCTGTTCCGCAGAATTACTTGATCTAGGAATTGAAGGCTATAGTGAGCTATAACAGCACCACTGTACTCCAGCCCAGGTAACAGTGAGACCCCATCTTGAAAAAAACAATACATGAGCGGCACCTTTGGCTCAAAAGGGTAGGGCACCAGTCCCATATGCCGGAGGTGGTGGGTTCAAACCCAGCCCTGGCCAAAAATGGCAAAAAAAAAGAAAACAATACAAGGCTGGGTGAAGTGGCTCACATTTGTAATCCTAACGGTCATTAGGTCTCACTCTGGGAGGCCAAAGCAGGTAGACTGCTCAAGCTCAGAAGTTCAAGACCAGCCTGAGCAACAACAGTGAGACCCATCTAACAAAAATAGAAAAAGTACCCAAGCATGGTGGTGCATGCCTGTAGTCCCAGCTACTTGGGAGGCTGAGGCAAGAGTATCACTTGAGCCTGGAAGGCTGAGGTTACTGTGATCTGTGACACCAGGTCACTCTAGCCTGAGGCAAGAGAGTGAGACCCTGTCTCAAAAAATAATAATAATAATAAGATGCATATAATGCATGCATATATGGTACACTCCCTGTAGGACACAACTACTGCTGTGATTTTTTTTACCTATAATGTAAATTATGTAACCTAACGGTTTGTGCCTTCATATTGATCTGAAATTAAAGAATGAAAAAAAGATGCATAAATATTAAGCAAAATTATAATTTGTAGGTGGCAAAATGATTTACTTGTAAAAAATCCAAGAGAATTTCATAATATCTTTAGAAGCAATAAATTTAATGAAGTATCTTGAAGTCAAATAAATAATACCTAGATCAGGGGCTTCTTAAATACAAGCAATGACAATTCAAAAATTTACTTTAAAATATTCATGATAGCTATAAAAACTTTAAAAACTACGAGTATATCTAGCAAGAAACCTATATGAACATAATATTACTGAATGACCCAGGATTACACAAACGGGCTTACTGTGTTACTGGGTGAAAAGATTCATGATAATTATCTTGAGATTTATCTTGCTACAATGTTTAAATTATTAGTCACTTTTTACTCCCTTTGAGAATTGCAATTTCTCCTCTATTTACTGGAGTAAAACCACTGAACCTGAGATTATGTGACAATGGTACTGGCAGACAGCTAGATGGACAAGTAGGTCATGTGGTATTTGACTAACTCCAGTCCAGAAACTCACCAGTAGAAGAGCTGAGTATTTGGTGATCACCATCCTCTAAAACTTTCAGTTTTAAGTTTTTCTTTAAGTTTTCTTTAACTTATTTTTTTCTTTTTTTTTTTTTTTTTTTTTTTTTTTGAGACAGAGCCTCAAGCTGTCCCCCTAGGTAGAGTGCTGTGGCATTACAGCTCACAGCAACCTCCAACTCCAGGGCTCCAGCGAGTCTCCTGCCTCCGCCTCCCAAGTAGCTGGGACCACAGGCGCCAGCCACAACACCCGGCTATTTTTTTTTGGTTGCAGCCATCATTGTTGTTTGGCAGGCCGGGCTGGGGATTCGAACCCGCCACCTTAGGTGTACATGGCTGGCGCCTTAGCCAGTTGAGCCACAGGCGCCGAGCCAAGTTTTTCTTTACTGAAAAAGTAATGTATGGTTTTTCAAACAGAAATTAGAATTTATAAAATTAAATTAGGGACTCACTTTTTAATACAAAGTGACCATAAAGTTCATGTGAAATTTAAAATAGTGGTCTTACTCAATTAAAAAATAAAAAATAAAAAAATAAAATAAAATAGTGGTCTTAATTTCACATGAACTTTATGGCCACCCTGTATATTAAGAGGAATGTTCACAAGGGGTGAGGAGAAGAGAGTAATGGACTGAAAATAAAAAGATCTGGGTGCCAGAGCCACTTTGGCATTAATCAGCTTTGTGTCCCATTAATAAAAGTAATAAATATTCTCAGCACAAAAATGCTTTGAGGTAGGCATTGTTAACCCCCATTTAACAGATAAGAAAACTGAGGCTTATAGAGTTAAGACTCTCACCTGAGACTTGGCACCCATAGCACAGTGGTTACAGCATTAGCCACGTACACTGAGGCTGGCAGGTTTGAACCCAGCACAAGCCAGCTAAACAACAATGACAACTACAACAGAAAAATAGGCAGGCATTGTGGTGGGCACCTGTAGTCCCAGCTACTTGGGAAGCTGAAGTGAGAAAATTGCTTAAGCCCAAGAGCTTGAGGTGGCTATGAACTGTGACACCACAGCACTCTATTGAAGGTGATACAGTGAGACTCTGTCTCAAAAAAAAAAAAAAATTTCTTGGGCGGTGCCTGTGTAGGGCACTGGCTGCATTTGCCAGAGGTGGTGGGTTCAAACCCAGCCCTGGCCAAAAACCACAAAAAAAAAAAAAAAAATTCTCACCTAAAAAGAGCCTTACTTGGAATTTGAACTAGAAAGTCTGGCTGCATAGCCTTGGTTTACTTTTAATTACTACATTGAACCTTCTCCCTTCCAAGTGGAAATTCTATGATTTAGCACCATTCCCTAGTAAAATTTTATTTGACTATTAATGAAGAATTTATTTAGAGACAGAGTCTCACTTTATTACCCTCAGTAGAGTTCTGTGGCATCACAGTTCACAGCAACCTCCAACGCCTGGGCTTAGGCAATTGTCTTGCCTTAGCCTCCCAAGTAGCTGGGACTACAAGTGCCTGCCAGAACGCCCAGCTATTTTTTGTTGCAGTTTGGCCGGGGCCGGGTTCAAACCTGCCACCCTCGGTATATGGGGCCAGCACCCTACCTACTGAGCCACAGGCACCACCTGAAGAATTTATCTATGAAACTTTTTAAATGGTTTTATAGAATAATGTATAATGAGGTAATACAATTTTGAAATATTTCAGAAATAGCTAAAATTTATCACATTGCTGCCATGTACGTGTATGTATAAAAGCATGCAACTTCAGGCCTGCTTAAGAACCTTTGGAGCTAATTATAATATTAAGCCAACCATTTTATTCAGTGATGAGAAAACTCAGCCCCCAAAACACAAGATGTTAAGTGACTTGCCTATAACTTTTTCTCTGCTTCCTCCGCACCCCCCAGAAAGAATCTCACTTTGTCTTCCTAGGTAGAATGCTGAGGCATCATAGCTCAAACTCCTGGGCTTAAGCAATCCTCTTGCCTCAGCCTCCTGAGTTGCTGGGACTACCAGTGTCCATTGCCACACCTGGCTAGTTTTTCTGTTTTTAGTAGAGACTATATCTTGCTCAGGCTAAGCTCAAGCAATCTATCTGCTTTACCCTCCCAGAGTGAACTTTATTTTCATTTCTGATTTCTGTTACTAGCTACCTCTGCGACTTTAGGCAGAGACCAAATAATTCTCTCTGAAGTTTCTTCGTGTATAAAATGAAAGGTTTGGATGAACCCAAATTCTCTCCGTCCTAAAAAGCTGTTTTTATCACTTTATTTTTTTCAAGCATTATTTGAGTGAAATCCTGTTTTATAAGGTATAAATAAGACCAATAATGGATTCAAAAGTTACATCAGGGCCCTGATCATAAGTCTTTTTTTTTTTTAGAAACAGACTCATTTTGTCACCCTTGGTAGAGTGCCCTGATGTCACAACTCACAGCAACCTCCAGCTCTTGGGCTTAGGTGATTCTCTTGCCTCAGCCTCCTGAGTAGCTAGGACTACAGGTGCCCACCACAACGCCTGGCTATTTTTTTTGTTGCAGTTTGGCTGGGGCCAGGTTTGAACCCACCATCCTCAGTATATGAGGCCAGTGCACTATTCACTGAGCCACAGATACCACCTTCCTGATCATAAGTCTTTTTTTTTTTTTTTTTTTTTTTTTTTTTTTTTTTTGATTGTGGCTCAAGCGATACCCCAGGGGAGGGGGCCAAGGCCTAAAAAACAAAACAAACACCAAA